>CM050163.1:33056157-33252876 GCA_027410445.1 Discoglossus pictus
TAGGTCTGTGGATAATCAGTAATATGGGCAAATACTAATTAATACGGAGAGGACACAAAGGTCAGCAGCCAGATTCAATGTTACTTACATCCGACCCATGGATCTGTTCTCAGACTGATATTGAGATCAGGATCACATGCTTCACTAGTGCATGTATCAATGCTGGCTGTCATTAACATGCCATTGTGAGACTTTGCAAGTCCACCGCCATAGCGGTATTAGTCTACATTTAAGCTCACAACAATCATGTCTGAGATATCTGGCTATATGATAGCTTTAAGATTGTGGGAGCTACATGTTCAGGGGAAGAAATGTCTACGTGAGAGGCACTGGAAAAAATTTGCACCTCATAGAAAACGTATAGAAAAGGCAAAAATGGGTCTGTGCATTCCTTGCATACTCACTCGCAGGCGCTGCTCCGCTTCACTGCCTAGGGGCGCCAAACAAGTAGATATGGCCCTGGTTATACCCCAATTGGTTATTGACGGCAGATCGCGGCTCGTCTGACCCTTTTACAGCTTGCATGCGCGGAAAGGATTTACGGGCTTGCATCTCAAGCCTGTAACTCGCACCATGGTCTAATTTGAATAGCTCTGTAATGCAGCCGGATTTTAAGCCCGTAGGCTTTGCCGGTCTCACGTTGCCACTATGGGCCTCAAATTTAATGGGGCTGTTAGTCTCTAGTCTTTTTAATCATCTCTACCTTATAAGGTCAATAAGGTTGGGGGACGGTCTGTATGTAGGTCAAGTCTAAGAGTCTTTAAATGACCACTATAAAATATAAACATATATTGGTTAGAAATCTGTAAGTGTGGATAAGAGCATAATAGGGCAGAAAAAAGTCAAAAAATTAGTTTTTAATTTTTTATGTCTCTGCTTGACCCAGAAGGCATTCATGATATTTCAGTGGAAATTGTGAGTGTGTATTTGTGAGTGAGTGCAATTCCATTTATAAAGAGCAGTGCTCGATGCAAGCTGCCTGCTTCTAGGTATAAGGAAGAGTTTAGATCTTATTAGAAAGAAGGTAACTTGAATCTAGATGATCATTCATAGCCTAGCTTCCACCCAGCAGCCATTGTCAACACAGAAAGTCTGCCAATGGGATCCTTATGGACTTCATTGGCTCTTAAATTAACCTTATGAACCCCCATTATATACTATACTTAAACTGCCCCTTTACCACAGGGGTCCTTATTATCCCCCATTTACCTTATCCCACTATGGGGGGTCAACAAGGACCTTATAGTCCTTAATACTACCCCTAATTAAAAAACTAAATAAAATAAAAAATAATTACAGGAAAAAAAAAATTCAATAAATAGTATGATTGGTTAGCCTTTAACCAATTGCAGGGCTCGATTTTCATCAAAGTCTTTTTTTTGTTTTTAATAAAGTTTATGATTTTTACAAAAGTACAAAATGTATACATACATTTAGCAAAACTGTAGGTCGTAAAAGACCCGCAAAGATCAAATACATCCTAAAAATCAAAGTCTAATAAACTGAAATGTCTTGTATCCGAAACACAAAAGTATTTAAAATGCCATGTATTCAAAATATGCTGCTTTGAAGAACTGTACTTGCAAATATGTAAAATGTTTAGAATCTAAAATGAATGAATACAGCATGTAATAGATTATGCTGCAATGGGATGTCCCATTTTGGTTTCTGGTATTAAATTCCTTGAAGTGGGAGGAGACTTTGATTGCAGATACTTTGATTACTCTATCTAAACAATGGGAATGTAGCATTTGTTAGTGGCAGAGCTTTCAGTGTCAATTTGGGAAAGCTCAATAATTTAAAAGGACATACCCTTTTGAGAAAACAGCAAAATTAGCTGACAGAAAAAAAAGACAACGGATGCCTGTAGTAAATAATCATTTGGTTCTTTACTACAGGAATAGCTTGTTGTTTACAACAGCTGTATTTATACTAGATTATGGAAAAAATCTTCAAACTTTTTCATAAAGATAGTGACAATGAGGGAATTTGCTAAGCATCTCAAGTGGCTGAGATGAGTTATGAAGGACGGTGATCTTAATTTGTCCCTATAGAAAATAGTACATAGTAAATCCAGGGATGCACATATCAGTCTCTTGAGATACTTAGTAAACTCCCCGACTTTCAGTTGCTTCTTCATGCCATTTACCTCTACATATATTGCAGTTCGTCACTATGTCAAGACAAAGATGTTCACATATATTCACAAAGATATACAACATAAGCATTATTTTACAGTACCTAGGTATATAATGTTATACATAAAAATATAATGTTCAGAAAAATACTGAGACTTTAAATTTAAAAAGAAATTACAATGTTATTTATCAATAATCTTAATTAAAGAGATATGTAAGTGAGCTGGATTATGTATGCATCTAATCGAGGAGAATTAGTAGTGTATGAAAAAAAAATGTGCATGAAAATATCCCAAAATAAACATTAATTAGCTTACCTTGAAGTTAGCAAAATTTCCTATGTTTTTTGGTATTTGCATTTGATGGTGTACGCCCCTAGAAAATCCCACTTGAATTAGCATAACATTAAAATTCATAATCAGGCTGATACATTGTATCAGTCTTCTCCTCAGTGGCTTCTAGTATGCTCAGTACAAGAACAGTAACAATTACTTCCTGTGCTCTGTACCAGAAAGGTCAGAATATGTACCCTTCTGTATTTCCTGTGTGTACCTGGCTTATGTAAGTGTCCTGTGGGTGTGAACAGCTGGATTTTACTTTTGTGCAAATAACTTTGAAAGTAAACTGAACTTTTCTTCATAACACATGTTTTAATGTACTACTAATTATCCTATATCAGATGCAATAATAACCCAGCTCACTTACATATACCTTTAAAGTAAAATAGAAATAAAATCCAAAAACTTTCAAAAACTATACATTTTTTTAGTTTACTATAATCACGTCTACTCTTTATTCCGGTAAGACACAGAGGAACCTCATCAAAATCTTCCTCTGTCTTCCATCTCACTGTTCGTTCAATGTGTGTTGACTTGTGTTGATGAAACTCTAGACCAGAATGTCATTCTTTATTACTGAACATTTTCTTTTCTCAAACCCAAAGTTGTATTGCCTTGAAATGTCACAGTTTATACATGGGTTATTTCATTTCTGTCTCCCGAGTCTGATTCTGTGCAATATTTTGCTGTCAGCTAGCTCTATGTGCTCATGAAAAGGTTCTGTTGTTGAGTTTTATTGTTGGAAATTCTAAAGATCCTTTATAAGCCTCTTTATAAGCCTCAATCTTCCCTTGTATTGTCCTGTTATATTCTGTTCCTTTATTCCCGAAGCATATATACCAGCTTGTTGTGTTATGGAACAAACACAAGTTATGAAATGGAAATGGCCTGTAGGTGTCAGTTCCACTGATCGATTTAGTAACGATGTGTGATGCTTAATAAAACAAGTGTGCAGTTCATTTGTGGTCAGGTTAACTTCGGTATCAGTGCAGGAAGAAAATGGTTTTCACAACAATTTATCAGTCTAACAAGCAATTATATGTCTCACGTTCATTTCTGCCATTTGTGATCTCGTTAATGTACTTCATTCAATAGGAGACATTAAATCACTGTAGGCTTATGTTTATATGATACAACGAAGTGCGGCTGAAAATGTGCAGTTTGTAATATAAATCAAAAAATACAGCCCTCTATTTATTAACTGTTATTTGCAATTATCCCACGAGACAACACTTTCTCAGGTGCCCCATGCTCTACATAAATACGTATTTTAAAATATGTTTCTATTTATTTTAACCATAAAAGTTGATTAGGGAAGTTATGTATAGTCCATTAATTGTGTGTATAATTATATACCCAATGTTATGGTGGTGGCCAGTGCTGTCTCACGGTGTGTGTCTTTCTCCATATCAGACAAACTGTAAACATTCAGTCCAAAAACATGGCCCATATACTCCAGGAGCAGTCTTAAATCAGGCTTGCCCAGGTGCAGCTAATTAATTGAACTACAGGAGAAGAAAGTTTTGTAGCATTTGTGGATCACATAAACACCTTGTATAACTCTCTCACAACACATAGAAAACACAAAGATACCAAAATATCATCTTTAAGAATTAAAGCCAATAAATGCTAAAAATAAGAACAATTAAAATTGAATAAAAAACTCTTACAGGGTTAATACTGTGTAAATATACACATATCTGTGTATAAAATGTGTGAAAACCAAAAGGAGTTTAGTTATCAAATTGAAATGAATGAATAAAAATGTGTCTTAACCTACTGAGAAAATAATGCTATCTCACTCTTAACACCATAAATTGAACAACCTGAATTTTACTCTAGTTTACTCTTTTGAAACTTTCTCATCATATTATCTTTCCAGCTTTTATGTGACAATTTTCTTCCTTTCCTTTTTGCTAATATTCTGTTTTTGCCTCTCAATCTGACTGACTCCTTTTCTCAATATCAGGCTTTTTAAACATCCTTTTCTCTGTGATATCAGGCTTTTTAAATAGAGTATTGTTCTTTTTTTACTAGTTGAATACCAATTTAGTTGCCAGAGATAGTCCTAATTTATTCTCTCAAAATGTTCTACAAGTTTTATTTTTCGCATTGTACAGGTTATATACAGTTTATATATATTTTTTTGTGCATGTATGCTATCCATATTTAGACTGCCAACTATAATATCTAATTACTAATAAGATTAAAACTTAAACATATTAAACCATTTTACCATCCAGGTGAAGGTTTGCCAGTGTCCAGAAAGCAGGCAGAAGAAATGAATTGGCCAAATAAGCTTGGCCCAACCTTCAAGTCTCTCATGATCTGGTAGATCAATAACTGAACATGGCCATCTGTCACCTTCTGGCAGATGACCATGTTCAGCACACATTAGATGTGTTACCAACCATGAATGCTTTATAGCCAAGTCTCTGAGGAAGCCATACACTTGGTGAAACGGATGTCAGGCTGGGCGTTTTTTAGCATTTAGGAAGCTGTTTTCATATATCATACTAGAGAACTTGTGAGGCTCCCTATAAGGTATTAGAGAAATTTCTCTGTATGTTACAGCCTATTAATTTATCTGCTGGTAATATAAAATAGGGTTAATTTTTTTTTTTATTATACAGTGGTCTCATCATAATCAATTATCGGGCTAATGTGATGATGGTCTGTAATATCATTTTAAGAATATGTGACTCAATTTCTTCTATTTATTGCAGGGCTCTTAGCCAGATTTGGGGTATCTCTTACAGAGCCTTCCAGGCAGGAGGATCCCACCAAGGTCATAGGCCTAACCTTCCACTATATCCCTGCTTATTAGATTATATATTTTTAAAGACGGTATGAAATAATTTAATAAAGTTGACAATTTTTAGGTACTCCTTACATTGTATTGATGATAGTATTTATTATTAGGTGTTAAGCACCCTAGGGTTTGTTTCAAACTAGCAAAGTGTAAAAGCCAGTATTGACAAACAGAACCAGTATAGGCAGACAGGTACCAAAGAAGCAAACTGTGATCACTATATCCAGACAGGTACCAAAGAAGCAGGATAATCAGAGAGTGGCCAGGAACCTATAGAATAATAAAGCAGGCCACAGGAAGGCTGGAACACACAAGTTTTTAAGATAGTCTGGAAGAGTAGAAACCCTCAAGTACTTCAGAATTCAGGAGCAGACTATAACAGCCTTATTAAATTGTGATTTGGCCAATTAAATAGGGCTCTATATAAGCACAGAGCATATTTTTTACAGAAGTTTTTAGTTAGTGAAGACCTTGCTTCTGGATAGAAGTTCACTAACTAAAAAATTCTGTAAAAAAAAATGCTATGTGCTTAAATAGAGCCCTATTCAATTGGCCAAACTGCAATTTAATAAGGCTGTAGGAGTTCTCAGGAACATACCAGGATACTTGAAGTTAATCATGAACAAACCAGGATACCTAAATCTAACCAGGAACATACCAGGATACTTGGGGTTAACAAGACAAGGGTTCTCAGGGCCAGTGGCACAGTCAAGAATTCAAAGGAGAGTCCAGATTGATCAGAAAACACCCCAGGGAGATTTCCAAGAAGTAGGCTTATTTTGCCTGTGTGCTTTAAATTCTGGGTTGTAGAGCGAGGACATATCCAGAGGGACCCAGAGGAACACGAGGAAAGGGGAGCAGCACGAGAAAAACTGCATGTGGATCCCAGGGGTAAGCAGAGACTCCTTATAAACCTCAAACTTCACTTGACCTGTCTTATTCTGTTCCTTTATTTTCAAAATATCTTTACCAGCCCGGAAAAACACATGTGCAGTTAGCTTTAGTGTCATAGTAAAGATGCAGAAACAAATAGGGTTTCACACAGTTTATCAATATAACAAGCAATAATGTGGTTTATCGTTTGTTTGGACATTTGGTTCACACAAATTTATATCATTGAATAGTACGAGGCATTAATATATATCACTAATATAGTTGTCGTACTGCGAGTTTATGTGTAAGGCTCGCAAATTGCACGCTGTGCGTTGTTAGGCTCGCAGTGGGCGCCGAAGGGGGAGAGGGAGGGAGGGAGAGAGGAGGGAAGGAGAGAAAAGGAAGGAGGGGAGAGAGAGAGGGAGAGAGAGAGAGAAGGAGAGGGCGAGAGAAAGAGGAGAGGGAGGGAGAGAGAGAGAGAGAGAAGGAGAGAGAGAGAGAAGGAGAGGGATAGAGAGAAGGAGAAAGAGGGGGGAGAGAGACAGAGGAGGAGATGGAGAGGGAGATAAGGAGAGATAGGTGAGAGAGAGAGAGGGAGAGGAAGAGAGAGAGGGGGAGAGAGAGACGTGGAGATGGAGAGAAGGAGAGAGGGGGGAGAGAGAGAGAGGAGGAGATGGAGAGAAGGAGAGGGGGGAAGGAGAGAGGAGGAGATGGAGAGTAGGAGAGGGAGAGAGAGAGGAGGTAATGGAGAGAAGGAGTGAGAGTGGGGAGAGAAAGAGAGGTGGAGATGGAGAGGAGGAGAGGGAGAGGAGAGGGATAGAGAGAGGAGTAGATGGAGAGAAGTAGAGAGAGGGGGGAGAGAGTAAGCACAGAGAGAGGGAGAGGGCTCACAGATAGAGAGGGCGCAGAGAGAGAGGGCGCACAAACAGACAAAAGAGACAATTTTTAAGACAATATTATACCGTCATTTTTGACGGGCAAGTGACTAGTAAATATATAAAAATATATATTATGTATTAATATAAAAAAAGGTAAGAAATGCAACATGAGCAATAAGGATTAACAGCCTTATTACATTGCAATTCAGCAAATTCTAAAGGGCTCTATATAAGCACACAGCATATTTTTTTTTTACAGAAGTTTTTAGTTAGTGACCTTCTACCTAAAGGCAAGGTCTTCACTAACTAAAAACTTCTGTAAAAAAAATATGCTCTGTGCTTATATAGAGCCCTTTAGAATTTGCTGAATTGCAATTTAATAAGGCTGTAAATAAATAAATATATTATAGTTTTGTATAGTTTTTTTGGCATCATCTACATATTTTTTTAATTTTGCTAATGTAACTTCTACTCTTTTGTTTTAGAGAAGACATGAAGGAAGCTCATAGAAAGTTTCTTCTATTCTCCATGAAACATTAATTCAATGTGGTGGACGTGGTGTTAATGATATTCTAAATCAGAATGACATTCTTCATTATTACTTCTCTCAAACCCAAAGTAGTTTTGCCTTGAAATGTCAGAGCGACCGGTCTCGTCTTATTCGGTTCTTTTATTAGCAAAACATCTTTACCAGCCTGATGTGTTATGGAACCAACACTGGTTCTTTATGATATTGTCTGTAGGTGTCTGTTACATTGATCAATATCATAATTATGTGCTGATGTTTCCAATAACAAGTGTGCAGTTAATTAGTGGTCAAGTTAACTTTGGTATCGCAGTAAAACAACTGCATGAAAACAAGCAATTATGAGGCTCAACTAAGGCCGAAACGTACGTCTGGGGTTTGCTTTTTCTTCTGCTCAGGGTAGAATTGCCTGGTATTTCGGGTCTGGATCACTCTAGACTGATATACTACAGGATATTTCTCCCTGTGAAAGGGATACGTGGCTAAAAGAGGTTGCTCTCAGAGTGGGTTATCATGTCCATAGAAATAACCTATTAATGTACCCCCTTTATTTTGTTTTTGTTTTTTCATAATTAGATTTAACTTAAATGAATATATACAACTCTATAGTAGTTAACCCATGTATAGTGCTGTGGAATGTGTTGGCATGTTAAAAATAAAGAATAATAATGATAGTACACATTAAAAGACCACTGGACAATGAAAAAAAAAATATATGTATGTAACAATATACTGTGGCCCTCATTCAATTGCGATTCGGCCAATCAAATAGGGCTCTAAATAAGCACATAGATTATATTTTTAAAGAAATTTTTAGTTAGTGAAAATCTATCCAAAAACTAAAAACTTCATTAAAAAAAATATTCTATGTGCTTATTTAGAGCCCTATTTAATTAGCCAAATCGCAATTGAATGAGGCCCTGTATGTCTAAGATCATAAATAAGCAGGCAGAAGTCATATAGCTAGAAATTAATTAGAAAACAATAAATGTTGATGCCTCTGCAGGACACTAGAGGGATCCATGATAAATAGCTTGAATTTATATGCGAGAGGGGCGATTACATTTCTGGCTGGCTATGGTTGCATTGTATGATGCAAGGTGTCTGCTTATATGTCAGTGAGTGGGAAGGGGTGTGGTATCAATTTCAATATTGTCCTATTATTAAACGCTTCTTCCTTCCTCATAGTTTCCTTCATTGATAACTGCAAACACACACACCTATAATCCTGCTCTCAAGATGATGTAACAAACACAAAATGGATTCCTGTATTCCGAGCCTGCAAAAATGTATATGTTCATGGCTTGAGCAACTGCTAGTATTGTTAGTTTGGTTTTCTTGAACAACATTGTTCCTATCTTTACAGTGCAAAATGTTTTAGAAAATAATTTAATAGTTTCTTTAATTTATTATCTACTTTTTTATATTTATTATTGTATTATATTTTATTTGTAGATCATCAGTAGATTATGTAGTGCTAGGGGTCCAATACACACAACTAGAAAATAATGATATACATTTGTAAACACTATAAATAAGACATGACGGCCCATTTGTACCATCACATTGGTACAAGAGATGAGGCCCCGCTCTTGTAAGAACTTACTCATAGCGCCCCCTGCAGCATAATTTTATACAATGAGCTACTACTTTGGTTTCGTCACATTTTTATTGAAGAAAACATAAATGCACGGATCTTTCAGCCACAGTAGGACTAATGAAAATCAAATTATGCATCCTGCTGTGAAAGCAATTCAAACAAGCAGCTCATAAAGGCCATGGTAACATTTAGTAAATAACAAAATAAATTACTGCCTGTATTTATTAATTTTTAAGCATAAAATAAATATGGGACTATAGTGGTCCTTTAAAGTAAAATTGACATCCAATATTAATGGGATTTAGTTCCCCTTTGCCTAAGCTGTTGCAGCGGTGTGCTTTTCTTTATTTATAAATACTAAATGATCTATTATTTTATGCCTTTTAGTACTTTTAACAGAATCAACGAGTCAATGTTCGATTAAATCAGGTACATGTATAGCAATCTGTATAATATTTTGCTCTGTAAGTGTTCATGAAAAGGTTGAATTGTTCAGTTTATTGTTGGAAATGCTGAAGTTTGTTTGTAAGACTTCTTATAAAGCTCAATCTTCTCTTGTATTGTCCTGTTTTAGGGCCTCATTCAATTGCGATTTGGCCAATTGAATAGGGCTCTATATAAGCACACAGCATATTTTTTTACAGAAGTTTTTAGTTAGTGATCTTCTATCCAAAAGCAAGGTCTTCACTAACTAATCAAATGAAACTTATTTTCTCTAGAAAAAAGGCGTCTAAGAGGAGATATGATTACCTTATATAAATACATCCAGGGTCAGTATAAAGATTTGCCAAGGGAGCTTTTTGTGCCAAGAGGTTTTCAACTGACAATAAGACATCCCTTGAGGTTAGAAGTAAAAAGATTCCACCTTAAAGAACGAAAAGGGTTCTTCATAGTAAGGGTGGTTAATCTGTGGAACTCTCTACCAGAGGAGGTGGTGACAGCGGATTCGATAGATAACTTTAAAAGGGGACTAGATTTATTTCTAATTAAAAAGGGAATTCAGGGTTATCATGGATAACTAGTGAGACTGTATTGATCCAGGGAGAAATCCGATCGCCAGTATCTGGGGTCAGGAAGGGTTTTATTTTATTTATTTTTTCTTCGAGACCATTGGCTATGTCTCACTTGTTTTTTTTTTCTGTTTGCCTTCCTCTGGATTAATTAATAATAAAAAATAAAAATAAAAAAAAATAAAAAATTGATTAATAATTAATTAACAACTAATTAATAAATATTAAATCCACATATTGCAGATCAGAGGAGATCTTAAAAGGTTGAACTTGATGGACTGAAAGTCTTTTTTCAACCTTAATTATTATGGACCTCATTCTATTATCGGCCGCAGCCGTTGCGGGGCCGCAAGGACCGGCCGCAAGCTATTCTGCTATTCTATTCCCTTACGGCCGAGGATTCCGGCAGGCTGGCGGCCGGCGCCTTGCTATCTCTTGCGGCCGCTCGCGCCAGAGGAAAGCCTTTGATCTAAAACGGCGGCAAGAGTTTCGGCCGTAAGAAATTCCCATTTGCAATTCAATTGCTCCGGGAACCCTCTCTGCAAGGCTAAAAGCGAGCCGCAGCTTACTTGCAGGAAAGAGGTCCCGCTAGCACCAATTAAGCACATAAAATAGCTCAAATAAAGCCATCCTGCACTTTGAGAAGACTATAAAGGGATTTTAGGTGTTAGAAAAAATAGCACATAATTATCCTGTACTCAAATCCGTAAACTATTTTATTTTTAATATCCGTAAAATATCCATGTAAAAAGTCCAGAGTGCTTGGAGCACCTCAGACACACCCACGCCGCAGCCGGAAAATAAACAGTTAATTTGAACTCGGGTATGGGCTGATGTGCAAGCTTGAGAGGGGGTTACTTTTAATCCTCGTGTCCCCCAATATGATCCCTAGCATTTACAGAGCTGTACAGTGCAGGCTTGAATTTATTTTTGTGTTTTTAGATTTCACAGCTTACGGCCGGTTCCAAGATATGCGGCCGGCCGTAAGAGGAGATCCTTGCGGGGCCGTATAATAGAATCGCGAGTTAACAGAACCCCCGCAAGGAATCGCAGCCTTACGTAATAGAATGAGGCCCTATGTAACTATGTAACTATGTGATAGTCTAGTTTAGTTAGTGAACTTCTATCCAAAAGCAAGGTGTTCACTGACTAAACACTTCTGTAAAAATATATATGCTATGTGCTAATATAGGGCCTCATTCAACTGTGATTTGGCCAATTGAATAGGGCTCTTTATAAGCACATACCATATTTTTTTTACAGACGTTTTTAGTTGGTGAACTTCTATCCAAAAGCAAGGTGTTCACTAACTAAACACGTCTGTAAAAAAAAAATGCTACGTGCTTATATAGAGCCCTATTCAATTGGCCAAATTGTAATTGAATGAGGCCCATGGAGCCCTATTCAATTGGCTGAATCGCAATTTAATAAGGCTGTTAAATACTAGGGGCCTTATTCAATTGAAATTTGGCCAATTGAATAGGGCTCTAAGCACACAGCATATTTTTTTTTCCAGATGTTTTTAGTTAGTGAAGACCTTGCTTTTTGATAGAAGTTCACTAACTAAAAACTTCTGTAAAAAAATATGCTATGTGCTTATATGGCCAAATCACAATTGAATGAGGCCCTAAGAGCTTAATTTGACTCTCACCCATTTGGTATCTATGGTTCTATATATACATTTAGGTGAGCGCTTTCTAGCTAGTGAAACTAAATTGGTTCATATGTAGTTCTTTTATAGTCGGGTAATATCTTACCTGGGTTCCCTGGTGGTCCAGTGGTTAGGATTCTGTGCTTTCACCTCTGCAACCTGGGTTTGATTCCAGTCAGGGAACCAAGAGGTCACACCAACCTGAAGCCATGCAGGGCTGGGCCTGGTCAGTATTTGGATGGGAAACCACCTAGGAATACCAGCAACTGTATGCTGTGGCCCACTGGAGAATACAGTGGCAACCAACTCCATTATCTCTACCATGAAAACCAAGTGTATCAGCATGACCATGGACATAAAGATGTCCCTGGTATGTTGGGATCCATGAGGTGGGGAGAACCAGACTCAACTTAATGAAACAACCCTTCCGGATTGCTACCTTGTCCTGGTGTAGGGGCTTGTGTATATTAATGAAGCTGTGAGCTATACCATGTACGGTCACCCAAGATGGGCAGGTCATAGCAAAAAGGTCAGACAAATTGTGGTGCACTGGAGAAGGAACTGGCAAAACACTTCTGTATCCTTGCCATGAAAATCATATGGATAAGCACAACCAGAAATACAGACAGATGACCTTGGCGTGCTGCGTCCATATGGTCACTGAGAGTCGGACTCGACTGAACAACACATGATAAAGATACTGAACCGATATATTATTTGTACTCATTAAATGTTTTCCTGCAACGTTCTACTTGTTTTGAACTTTTGGTAAAGAAGATTTGCTTTGTGTCTTCTCATAACTTTTCTACTTTTGGTGACAACTGGTCATTGTCTGTTCCTATTATCACAAGAAATCATGCAGTTTAATAAGGCTTTTTTCATTTAGAAACTTTTAGTGTATGACTAAGTGGTAATTTTCTTTTTCTTAACCAATTCCTTACTGGAATCAAAGAGGTAGCTGCCCTGTGCTTTGTATCTATTAGTGTCAGAGAAGCTGTGATAAAGGCCTATGTATGATGAGTCTGATTATCATCATCTTGTGTGATTGGGAAGAAATGGAGTAGCAGATGAGCACTTAGAGCCATATGGGAAAAAGCCCACAGCTTCCCCACAGCATGCCCTGCAATTACATTGTGACCTGGAATACAGCAAGGGACCTTGATAATATATATATATATATATATATATATATATATATATATATATATAAACAGTTGTGCTCAAAAGTTTGCATACCCTGGCAGAAATTGTGAAATTTTGGCATTTATTTTGAAAATATGATTGATCATGCAAGAAAATTTTATTTTATTGAAGGATATTGATCATATGAAGCCATTTTTTTTTCACATAGTTGTTTGGCTAATTTATGCATCATAATGATAAAAGAAATCATCTAAATGGCCCTGATTAAAAGTTTGCATCCCCTTACTTCTTAATACTGTCTATTGCCCCCTTTAACATCAATGACAGCGTGCAGTCTTTTGTAATAGTTGTCTATGAGGCCCCTAATTCTTGCAGGTGGTATAGCTGCCCATTCATCTTATCAAAATGCCTCCTGGTCACGCAAAGGGCCTCATTCAATTGTGATTTGGCCAATTGAATAGGGCTCTATATAAGCACAGAGCATATTTTTATTTCTGAAGTTTTTAGTTAGATGAGACCTTGCTTTTGGATAGAAGCTCACTAACTAAAAATGTATGTAAAAAAATATGCTCTGTGCTTATAAAGAGCCCTATTCAATTGGCTGAATCGCAATTGAATGAGGCCCAAAGTATTTAGTCGTCTTGCATGAACCGCACATTTGAGATCTCCCCAGAGTGGCTTGATGATATTAAGATCAGGAGACTGTGATGGCCACTCCACAACCTTCACCTTTTTCTGCTGTAACCACTGGAGGGTCAACTTGGCCTTGGCCTAGGGTCATTATCATGCTGGAAAGTCCAAGATCATCCCATGCGCAGCCTTCGTGCAGAAGATTGAAATTGTCTGCCAGTATTTTCTGATAACAAGCTGTATTCATCTTGCCATCAATTTTCACAAGATTCCCCGTGCCTTTAGAGCTCACATGCCCCCAAAACATCAGTGAACCACTACCATGCTTCACAGTGGGGATGGTATTCTTTTCACTATAGGTCTTGTTGACTCCTCTCCAAACATATCGACTATGGTTGTGACCATAAAGCTCTATTTTGGTCTCGTCACTTCAAATTACAGTGTACCAGTAGCTGTGAGGTGTGTCAAGGTGTTGTCGGGCATATTGTAACCAGACTTTTTTTGTGGTATTGGTGCAGTAAAGGCTTCTTTCTAGCAACTAGACCATGCAGCTCATCGTATTGTGCTCCTTGAAACAACTACATCATCTTTTTCCAGAGCAGCCTGTATTTTTCCTGAGGTTTCCTGTGGGGTTTTCTTTGTATTCCACATAATTCTTCTGGCAGTCATGGCTGAAATCTTTCTTGGTCTACCTGACCTTGGCTTGGTATCGAGAGATCCCCGAATTTTCCACTTCTTAGTAAGTGATCGAACAGTACTGACTGGCATTTTCAAGGCTTTGGATATGTTCTTTTATTGTTTTCCATCTTTATGAAGTTCCATTACCTTGTTACGCAGGTCTTTTGACAGTTCTTTTCTGCTCCCCATGACTCAGTATCTAGCCTGCTTTGTGCATCCACGTGAGAGCTAACAAACTCATTGACTATTTATACACAGACACTAATTGCAATTTTAAAAAACACAGGTGTGGGAAATTAACCTTTGTGTTCCCTTTTAACCTGTCTGTGTCATCTTGTGTGTCTGTAACAAGGCCAAACATTCAAGGGCATTCAAACTTTTGATCAGGGCCATTTTGGTGATTTCTGTTATCATTATGACTTAAAAAAGGAGCCAAACAACTATGTGATAATAAATGGCTTCATATGATCACTATCCTTCAATAAAATAATTTTTTTTGCATGATCAATTATATGATCAAAATATATGCCAAAATGTCAAACTTTTGAGCACAACACAATATATATATATAAATATATATATATATATATATATATATATATATATGCACAGGATTCCACTCAGCATAACTATATACTTCCCTTCTCTCTCATAACTCAATGTGTACCTCTGATGGCTCATAGTTGGGGAGCCTTAAAGCACAGATGAAAAAGTATGGATGACTAAAAAATATCTGTCTGAATAAGAGCATAATTAAACAGAGAAATGTAATAAAGTGCTGGTCCTTGAAGGCATCCGTTATACATTGGTGAAGGTTGTATGTTTGAGGCAGTGTAATAAAAACATATTTATATATTAAGTTTCTATAATATGATAGATGTGTGAAGTTAGTTCATTGCAATACATCTCAGTTTAAATGCTCCTATTTTACCATAGTAATATATTCTAATGCGGTCTAAATTATTCTCTCTCCTTCTGTCCATTAAATAAAAGCCACCCATAACACCATAGATTGCCTTGTGGATATGATAGTGATTGTGCCATCATTATTATCACATACTATTGTTTCTTACTTATTTGTATATTCAAACATCACAGAATGCTCTCATATGTGAATATTGGTTCATTGGTCTATTTTCCAAGAGATCATACTAATATATATTGTTCACTTTGCCTCACTGGTCTGTCTGGTTTCCTGAGCCCACTGCTACATTTCCACAGCTAAGACACCATTTTGTTGTTCACTCTGCCTCACTGGTCTGTCTCTCTGATTTCCTGAGTTCACTGCTACATTTGCACAGCTAAGGTATTGAGAACTGAAGACTTCTGCTACATTTACTGATTATTAATTATTATGACGACTATATCTGTTATTATAACTACTGATATTCAGCCTCATTCAATTGAGGCTTAATTTGAGCATTGAGGTCACAAGTGGATCTTGCAGGCAAATTCCCTATTCAATTGGCGTCTTTTTCCGACCTATGATGCAGGGGTCCCGATTGGGACCCCCACAGGGTCCCCACATTAACCTCTTGCTGCAGGGATCCCGATCGGGACCGCCGATGCATTTAAAAAGTTTAAATTCCATGCCAAAGGTTCTTAAAGGGCCCGTGGACACACTAATAGTTAAGCCCAGCCGCGGCACCTAACATTAACCCCCCCAATGCTGGGGGTCCCCCGGAGGGTCCCCACATTAACCCTTGCAGCGGGGGTTCCCGGTCGGAACCCTAGCTGCATTTAAAAATGTCATATACAGAGCCCAATGAGCCTCTAATTAACCCTATCACTCATGGGGCTCTATACAGACCCCCATAAGCCTCTTTAACCCCATCTCTTATGGGGGTATGTACAGACCCCATAAGCCTCTATTTAACACCATCACTCATGGGGCTCTATACACTATAAGTGCCATGAGAGTCCTCCAAGACCCTCATGAAATGCATTTAATATAACCCCTAACTACAATTAATTTAACTCCTAAATACATTCAATATAACCCCTTACTACATTCAATTAAACCCCTAACTACAATCAATTTAACCCCTTAATACAATCAATTTAACCCCTAAATACATTATTATAACTCCTAACTACATGCAATTAAACCCCTAACTACAATCAATTTAACCCCTTAATACAATCAATGTAACCCCAAAATACATTTAATATAACCCCTAACTACATTCAATATAACCCCTAACTTCAATCAATTTAACCCCTAACTACAATCAATTTAGCTCCTAAATACATTCAATTTAACCCCTGTATACATACACAAAAAATCCCTAAATCTGACCTAAAACCACCCCCTCACTAAACCTACAATAGGGTAAAAAAGGCAACTTACCTTGCCCAAATGCAACAAGGGGTTTCTGGCCTTCATCCCTAGCATAAGGGCCAATACTTCATTGCTGCAGGTCTGGCACCCCTAGAAAAAAAAAAAAACATAGGGGCTGCCCTTCTGACTGGTTGCAATCTGATTGACAGTTAGAACAGCCAATCAGAATGTGCAGATGCCTTCAGCCAATCACATTGGAATACACTCCTTTAAGGACCTGCAAGGCGGAAAATTTGAGTTTTGAATGCAGCCTTGGCTATTTGAATAGCCTCGGTAAAGGTGGGGAAACGCAGCTCGCAGCTCACTTGCTGACATGCAGCCATCGGCGAGTGAGCTGCGAGCTTGCAATTGAATGAGGCTAATTGTTAGTTTCTCTGGATAAAATTGTGTACCTTTTGTAATTCTTTGTAACCTCCCCCACTATTTGCATATCCTTCTAACAACCCTGTGTTTATAGCCTTTTCCACTCTCTTCCAGACACCATATTGTTCACTCTGCCTCACTGGTCTGTCTCTCTCATTTCCTGAGTACAATGCCCTTCCTCTCTGCCCCTCACCCACCTGCCCCTGGTTACTCTTAATTTATTGATTCACACACATTTACTACAGCTGATCAACTAGCAACACCTGCTAACTATTCATATTAATCATTTACACAATGTTTCCTCTTACCTTCTTCTTCCTCATATGCCCCTTTCTTTTCCTCAGGCTCTTCATCTCAACGATTCCCCTTCTTTTTTCCAACATAACAATCTCATCTTCAATGCCCTCCTCTCTTATGCACCCACAAGCTACGTTTAGATAAGCTGTTTTCAAATTGAATATTTCTTGAGTTTCCCACTTGCAGTTTATATTATCCGACCACTAGGGGCAGATAACATATTGCATACTATTATTATTATCTTTTATTGACATATTCTGTAGCGCTATACATAAGTTGTGATCATAAGTTGTGATCAAGGCAAGACAATATTGACATATTACAAAGATGGAAGGGCCCTGTCTTTGAGCTTAGAATCCAGTATCCAAAGCACACTGCAAGATTGAAAACTCACAGGCTTACAATCTAAAGGTTTTTTTTGGTACAGGACGGTGAAAAATGCAGTGTGCATGTTAATATGTATTTTTAGTGAGGTTTTAAAGGATATGAAGCAGGAGGATAGTCTAGTGGAGCGAGGCAAGGAGTTCAAGAAAATAGGGACATCGAGAGAAAAGTCCTGAAGGAGAGAAGCAAGAGGAGGTGATGAGAGAGTAGAAAAGAAGAAGGTCACTAGCAGAGAGAAGAGGGCGCGTGAGGGAATATTTGTAGATGAGGGCAGTGTTGTTGAGGGCTTTGTAAATTAGGATCATGATTTTAGGTATTATTCTGGAGGCTACGGGAAGCCAGTGGCGTGATTGGTGGTGCTGCAGACAAGGAGCAATTAGTATGGTATATGATTCTAGAGGAGGCATTCAAAATGGATTGAAAGGGAATAGACGGGTGGTGGGTAGGCCAGCCAGAAGTGAGCCATTCACTTTACAATGACTTTACATCAGATCCCTTCCTTCTCCAACTAATGAATAACCTTCTAACTTTTCACACCTTCCTACCTGGGTAACTCTCACTTCCTTCCTGAACCTTGATATTCCTTGTCTGCGACTCCCCAGGCCTCTGCCTCTTAAATTCCCTTTAGATTGTAAGTAGCGAGTTTCCATTCTAGTAGCGTGCTTTGGGAAAAAGCACTTTTGCCTGACAGGAAGCTTAAAACTGTCCTATATACTGTCCAAGTGATTTAAAGAAATAAATACTAACATGGCTATATATTCAGATTTTAGTGTGTGTTCGGATAACAAATCACTATAAAGAAAGTAAATATTTTATGCATAGTAAGGGCAGAGCTGCTGCTGGTGCAGTAGGTGCAAAGCACCAGGATCTACAACAGGGTAGGGTCCCTCTGCTATCTGGAGCCAGTAGCTAAAAGTTGTAAATAATACTTTTTCCAAGAGCTGAAAACAATGGTTGGTGCAGATGCTCATCCTACACATTTTAAAAGTAAACTTTCAGTTAATCAGTTTGCTCTTAAAAAATATTGATGCCTATAAATAAGTACTATTAAGTTGGAAGATATATACTTTCACTTGACACTTAAGCACCAAAGCTGTTAGGTCTAAAAGCTGCTGTCAGTAACCAAGCTAACCCAAACTTGCATTATTAGCAACAACAAAAAAATCAAGAATAAAGCAACATAATGTTTATATTTTAACTACTATATGCAATTATTATTTTTGGAGGAGTTCCATATTCTATTCTGAGCAAATAGTTTCTTTTACATTCTAAGGAGGGTGTGTTAGATTTCCTTTTATCCTGTTACAAACACTGGCAGTTTTAGCTGCTACATTTCCATTGTGTAGAAAGAAGCTTACTTATCGCTCAGTCTTTTCCCACTTAAAAAAATAAGTAGGCAGAAACCAAAAATGGAAGTTTTCACAACAGCATAATTGCATATAAAGCTTATTAAAATAAATAATACTGTTTTACATTAGAAACATTTATTTTTCTGTTTTCGATCATGCTCTCTCTTTGTACCCTATTCTATTGGCCAAAACATAAATATCTACACACTTAAAACCACTCTTTATATTTCTATATATTCTTTTAGCTACTCACATCCCAATTACGAGATCCCCATCCACAATCACTACGGGTCAGACAAAGATGCAAAACCAGCCCTAGATCTCCATTGGTTTTAGCACAACTCGAATATTACAAGTGCTAAATAAAGTTAGACAAAATCTATATCCTATTAGACCCGTAGCTCTAGCTTGCAAATAAAGTCTAACCCACAACTAGAAAAAAGTTTCACGTTTCTGTCAAAATATTACGAGTGCTAAAAATGACTCGCAAGGGGTTTTTCAAACACATATTAGAGCTTTAACGGTAATTAAACACACACTACTGTACTCTAAAAGCATGGGAAAACATGGAACAACATTAGAATTAATTGCACAACAGTCTAAAACCCACAAATATGCAATTAAAAAATATTATTTTTAACTGTTATTTCTGAGTTATATCGATTCCAGGACTCAAGGGGTTAATGCATATCATGAAAAACACATCGACTAGAAAAGATGCTCTAATGCATTTTATATAGTGCTAGATTGTGAGCCTGATCAGCAAATATTACTTTTTGTCTCTCATTAAATTGTAGCCTCTACTTCATACGTCTTCCATGTTTTACTGACATCATGATGGCGTCTCATTTACTGTTGGCTCCGTCTAATACCTAAATTATCATATGATCATGCCCCCTGAAATTAGACTTAAAAAAGGCAGCGTTTACGAGTTCCACCTTAATTGCATTTGCAAGCTGGAGTCAATAGAATACATCTAAACATTCAGAGAGAAAAAAAACTGCAGCCAAAATCATGGGTTAGATTCACTTACGGGCTTCTAATTGAATAGGGCTCAATATACATAAATATGCTGCAGAGCAGACACACTGTAAACTTGTCTATAGTAAACTAGTAGTAGATTTTTTTGTTGCAATTCAGTATCTTATCCTGTGGGGCTTATTTTAATGTTATTTGTTTTAGGCATTAGGGGATAAAGGAACACTGTACTATCTTTTATATAGAAGCTTATTTTTATATAAATATATATTTTTTGGCAGGGCTACCTTGTTCTGTGATCCTCCAACTCACACTTATAACAGGAGGGAGGCAGCTACTGAAATAATGTGGGCGTGTGCTTGCAGGTATATTATGTACCGTAGCTATCTTGGTCCATGGTCTAGCAAGGACACTTGCAAGATCCTGATAATTTAATTAAAAAATAAAATGTGTTTTCCACACCCAAAGCTGCTTACATAGGCCCAGTGTACCTACCAATAGAATCACTGCATTTGGGTACGTTTTTTACCCTATACTAACCCTCACGCCAACAGCAGCACAGTGTAGAAATCCACACAGCCATGTTTGGGCTCCTCCTTGCTTCCTTTTTCAGGGGAAAACAAGACTACATATCCCATGATGCCTTTCTGCACAAACTGCCATCACAGATTGAATCAATGTGTTCATATTATGCTAATTTTAGGAGGGTTTTTCAGGACGTTACCTTTTAAAATCAACTACTTGCAAACTCAAGAGATTTAGCAATCTTTAGGTAAGTTTAATGATGTTTATTTTGGTATTTTTCCATGCAAAAAATGCTTTCATACACTACTGATTCTCCTCTATCAGATACATTCATAATCCAGAAAACTTAAATATGCCTTTAATAAATTGCATGATTACCTGCGATGTTACATGGCAGTTCATAATGGCCTTTCGAACCTGCACATCCACCTGTGATGGTTTCGTAAATCCCCCCACCCCCCCCGCTTTTAGATTCACCAGTCATAGATGTATGAATATAGATTTCATAATGAGTGTTGCTGTCCGTGGTACTGTACGTGATAATACACTATGAGCCTCAGTCAATTGCTGCGATTTTCAGATCCGAGTTTGCAAGTGGAGGTCGCAGTCAAGTTTGCTATTCAATTGGCGTCTTTTTGCATGCTCGGATCGGGTTATGATTTCGAGTTTGAAAAAATGTTGGTCATCCATCTCGTAATCTACAGCCTCCAGAAGCCTTTTATCTGTCACTTTCGCAGGGCTTAAATCGCAAAATGTTATTTAATTGCTTGAATTCCACATGCTCGCAAACGTATGCACACTCATAAACCGCAAATGAAGGAAAAAACCCTACTCGACAGGACAATTCATAGCACAATTCATAGCACTGTAAATGCAAATAAAACAGTAATACTGCACTGTAAAGAATGGGAAAAGAGATGAAAGACAATAGAATTCATTGCAAATCTTCATCCCCATCCCATCTTATTTCGGGGTTAAATGATCTTGGGTATAAATTAGTTAATACATATCAGGCCACCCATAGGGACTGGAAAAGTATTGCCATTCATTCTCCTAAATCAAGTTGTGCAAGTCTTATCGCATATCGGACCCCTGAACCTGATTGATTGACACGTAACCTCCATGTTTTACTGCTATAATCATGTCTCATTTTCTATTGGCCTATTTAAAAGGGGCGGTTATGGGCTCAGTGAATTGTTATGGTTCCTGCCCACAACTGTTCCGAACCAGTGCATGGTTTACTGAGCTGGCTTCAGGATCGCAACGTGCGACCTGGAGCAATTGAATAGCCTTGCAAACGGAGACCAATGGGAGCCCACAACTCGATTGCAGCCATGAAGCCGTATGCAAGCGAGTTACGGGCCTGCACTTGTCTCTACACACAACCGGTTAGAATTACCCTAAGATGGGAAATGTTATTGCTTACTTTGCTTTTTAAAAACCATTCTAGACTAGGAAAAAGTTTGTAACAAATTAACAGAGGGATTTGTTGGTTTAGTGGTAGATTCAGATCATATTTCAGCATTGGACACCTCCACTCTCCCCATAGGCTCAGTAGAATAAATATTACATATTTGTAATGTCTTTTGCAACAAAATAACAGCATTTGCAGCTATGTAAAACATTATACTAAAATCTCTTTTAAACAAAATATATATTTAACTACCCCTTCTGTATCGCTACCTTGTCGTGGTGAAGGGGCTTGTGTACTTCAATGAAGCTGTGAGCTATACCATGTAGGATCACCCAAGATGGGCAGGTCATAGCAGAGAGGTCAGACAAATTGTGTTCCACTGGAGAAGGAACTGGCAACCCACGCCAATTTCTTTGCCATGAAGACCATATGGATAAGCACAACCAGAAGCACGGATGGATATGCCTGACGTGCTGCGTCCATATGGTCACCGAGAGTCAGACACGACTGAAGGACTGAACAACAACAAATATTTAACTGATTCTGCTTGTGTCATAGGGATTCCAGCATGGACTGCTAGTCTGTATGTAGCTTGTGGTAGGATTTTATCTTCTCATTCCTCCAAGGTTTATAATCCTGTTAGCAGCAAAAGCAAAATGTCTGCTGCCATTAAAGCAAAATTTAATACAATAGTTAAAAACAATTTTCACATTATTACGTTCCTTGTAACACTATAATTATGACAGTTCAGTGGTACTTCAAAGAATTATGGGAAAAGGGGTTCGACTTTCCCAGTAATATGTACCCCAGGCACCAATTACATGACAGCCCTGCAGATATGGCCATTATTATGTGATCTATCAGCTTATTAGCCAATCACTCTGCCTGACATTTGCAGCACGCTGATCTGCAGTCATGCTCAATAGCGCTTTATACATTTGCTCTTGGACACGGCCTTTCCAGCACTAATAGACATCTGAGGAGCTGCAGCTTGTCTGGAAGATTTAATTATCTTTCCTCAGATAGATAACATGAAAGCATTAGAGAGAGCGCTGTCACCAGATCCTGCAGTCTGTCACACACGTCGCCAGCCTTATTGTCTTTGATGATGGATTTCCCCAGCTACGCGGGAAAGGGTTAATCTAATTAGCGATATCAATAAGCATTTCACTACATGATAAGAGGTTGCCAAGTCCCTACCAGTGAATACCAAGACATCATAAGGATCATCTGATATACCCACAAAATCTTCAATAGCAGAGGAGCCAGTAAAGTTTTGTGTTGCAGGCCCCTCTAACTCTGAAAGGACTACTGAGGTTCAAATATATAAGGAACTAACCACATTAGGGAGAAATACCAAGAAAAAGAAGAATACAGACACAAAGGATTTTGGAAACGCCAAGCCTAGCCTTAGGCATTATATATTCTACGTATGCTGAACAAAAGGGATTATTATTATTATCTTTATTTATATCGTGCCAACATATTCCGTAGCGCTGTACAGGGGATGAGTACATGGCAAAAAAACAACTTAACACCTTATAAAGAATGGGGGGCCCTGTTTCCAAGGCACTGACACAAGATTGAAAACTCGCAAACTTACAATCTAAGCGCCTCATTCAATTTGGCCAATTGAATAGGGGTCTAAATGAGCACATAACATATTTTTTTAAAATAAGTTTTTAGTTAGTGAAAACCTTGCTTTTGGATAGATGCTTAATAACTAAAAACTTATTTAAAAAAAATATTTTATGTGTTTATTTAGAGCCCTATTCAATTGGCCAAATTGCAATTGAATGAGGCCTTAAGGGTTTAGGTGTGATACAAGAGGGTGAAAAATGCAAGATGGTGGTGTGAAAGCAATTTGTTCAGTCAAGTGGAGGGGTCTGTGTGTTGTACTGTAGATTGTGGGTGTCAGTGTTTTTAAGCTGTGGAATATGCAGTGGTACATGTTAAGGCTGAAGGTGATAAGATTTTTAAACAGATGTGGTTTTATTATTTTTTTAAAGGTGTTGAGGCAGGAAGATAATCTAATGGAGCAAGGCACGGAGTTCCAGATAGTACAAGAAAAGTATTGAAGAAGGAGTGAGAGGAGGTGATAAGAGAGGAGGAAAGAAGAAGGTTATTAGCAGAACTAAGGGGGTGGTTTGGGAGAGTATTTGGAAACAAGAGCAGAGATATAAGGGGGTTCATTGATGTTGCGGGCTTTATATGTTAGGGTCATGATTTTAAATGTGATTCGTGAAGCTATGGGAAGCCAGTGGAGTGATTGGCAGAGATGAGATGCAGACACTGAGCGTTTGGTATTGAAGATGAGTCTAGCGGAGGTGTTCATTATGGATTGGAGGGGAGACAGACGAGAGATGGGGAGCCCAGCAAGGAGTGAATTGCAGTAGTCGAGTTGAGATATGATGAGAGAGTGTATTAGAATATTAGCTGTGCCTTGTGTAAGATAATGACAAATTTTAGAGATGTGTTTTAGGTGAAACTGACAAGATTTTATTATCGATTGGATGTGAGGAATTAAAGAGAGGGCGGGATCCAGTAGAACCCTAAGACAACAGGCCTGGGAGGTGGGAGTGATGATGGTGTTGTCAACAGTGAGAGATATTTGAGGAGTGGAAGCTGTAGTAGAGGGTGGAAAGATTAGGAGTTCAGTCTTAGACATGTTGAGTTTGAGTTGACGGGTAGACATCCAGGAGGATGTGCTAGAGAGGCAGTTGGAAAGATGAGCTAGAAGAGAGGGGGATAGATCGGGTGCAGAGAGGTAGATTTGAGTATCATCTGCATAGAGATGATACTGAAATCCAAAGGATTTTATGAGGGTGCCAAGGGAGGAGGTGTAGATGGAGAAGAGGAGGGGGCCTAGGACAGAACCTTGCGGAACGCCAACAGACAGAGGGAGAGGTGAAGAAGAGGTGCCAGAGAAGGAGACGTTAAATGTACGATCTTTAAAATAGGATGTGAACCATGAAAGAGCTATGTCCTGGATGCCAAAAGAGCGGAGAGTTTGGATTAGAAGAGGGTGGTCAACTGTATTGAAGGCAGAGGAGAGATCCAGGAAAATTAGAACAGAGTAGTGACCATTTGATTTGGCGGTTAGCAAGTCATTGGTGACTTTTGTGAGGGCAGATTGGAAGGGGTCAAGATGGGAATTGGAAGAAGGAAGGAGTTTAGAAGCCAGGGAAAGTAGTGAGATAGGGTGATAGTTGTAGGCAGAAGCTGGGTCAGATGAGGACTTCTTGAGAATGGGTGTAATTGTGGCGTGTTTTAAAGAGGATGGAAACTTGCCAGTGTTTAGGGAGAGGTTGAATAGATGTGTGAGAGCTGGGATAAATGTGGCGGATAGGGGAGGGATTAGCTGTGATGGAATAGGATCATGAAGACATATTGTAAGGTGAGAGGTTGATAGTAAAGTAGATACTTCATCCTCGGTTACAGGGTCAAAGGAGTCCATAGTGGAGGAGGGATTGGGGAAGGGTAAGGGCTGGGTGTTGTCGGTTTGTGGAGAGGATGGTGGGAAAGGGCCAAGCTGGGAAGAGAGCTAATTTTGGATGGTTTCAATATTATTTTTAAAATGGCTAGCAAAGTCATCAGCAGTGAGAGAGGAAGGGGCAGGAGGTGGGGGTGGGCAGAGGAGGGTGTTAAATGTAGCAAATAAACGTTTAGGGTTGGAGGACAGGTTTGATATTAGTGATGGAGAAGTAGTGTTGTTTGGCAAGATTGAGGGCAGAGAAGTAGGAGTGCAAGGTAAACTTGTAGTGGAGAAAGTCTGCTGTGCAAGATTTCCTCCATAGTCGTTCTGCAGTGTGTGAGCATCTCTGTAGATAGCGTGTTTGTGCAGTGTGCCATGGTTGTGGATGCGAGCGAGGGCGTTTGCTTGTAATTATGGGGGCATGAGAGTCAAGTATTGTGAAGTGGCGACGTCAGGGCAGGCAAGGGTGGTGAGGGGGCTGAGAAGGAGTTTTAGTACATTTGAAAATTGTTGTGGGTTACATAGTTACATAGTAATTAAGGTTGAAAAAAGACTTTCAGTCCATCAAGTTGAACCTTTTAAGATCTCCTCTGATCTGATTAAATATGAATTAATTAGTTGTTAATTAATTATTAATCAATTATTTATTTATTTTTATTTTATTTTTATTTATTAATTAATCCAGAGGAAGGCAAACAGAAAAAAAAAAACAAGTGAGACTTAGCCAATTGTCTCAAAGGGGAAACAATAATAATAATTTCTTCCTGACCCCAGATACTAGCGATCGGATTTCTCCCTGGATCAATACTGTCTCTAATTATCCATGATAAGCCTGAATTCCCTTTATAATTAGAAATAAATCCAGCCCCCTTTTAAAGTTATCTATCAAATCCGCTGTCACCACCTGCTATTGTAGAGAATTCCACATTTTAACCACCCTTAATGTGAAGAACCCTTTTCTTTCTTTAAGGTGGAATCTTTTTACTTCTAACCTCAATGGGTGTCCTCTTGTCAGTTGAAAACCTCTTGGCACAAAAAGCTCCCTTGACAAATCTTTAAACTGACCCTGGATGTATTTATATAAGGTAATCATATATCCTCTTAGAGAAAATACGTTTAATTTGGTTAGTCATTCTTCATAACTTAGCCCCTCCATTCCGCTTATTAGTTTTGTTGCATGGCCAAAATTGTACTCCATATTCCAAATGAGGGCGTACTAGAGATTTGTATAGTGGCAGAATTATATTTGCTTCCTTTGTTTCTATACCCTTCTTAATACATGCTAATATTTTATTTGCCTTTGCAGCTGCTGCTTGGCTTTGAACAGTGTTACCTAGGTGGTTTTCCACAAGCACTCCCAAATCCCTTTCAATATCCGATACACCTAGATTTGCTCCATTAAGATTATAAATGGCATGGCAATTTTTCCTTCCAAGATGCATAACTTTATATTTATTCGTATTAAATCTCATCTGCCATTTAGATGCCCATTCCTCAATTTTATGTAAATCCCTTTGGAGGGAAAGCACATCATTATTTGTTTTAATTACCTTGCACAACTTCGTGTCTTCAGCAAAAATGGAGACACCACACTCCAATCCCATCTCTAAGTCATTAATAAATATGTTAAAAAGGAGAGGACCTAATACTGAACCCTGAGGAACCCGACTTACCACATAAGTCCAATCGGACTATGTTCCATTTACAACAACCCTTTGCTTCCTGTCTTTTGCCAGCTCTCAACCCATGAGCAGATATTTACTGCAATTCCTGCATCTCTTAGTTTGCTCAATAGTCTCCCATGTGGCACTGTATCAAAAGCCTTTGCAAAATCCAAAAAGACTACATCCACTGAGTTGCCTTTATCCAGGTTCCTACTACCCTCCACATAGTAACTAATCAGATTTGTTTGACATGACCTATCCCTCAAAAATCCATGTTGACTCCTACTTATAATCCTCTTCAAATAGACATATTCTTGTAGACTATACCTTATTAGGGATAGGGTTGAGTGCTTGCAGGTTTCTGTGGGTTCTGGTGGCAGGAATTGAAGAAGGGTGGTGAGCGGAAGATGAGGTGAGGTTTCAAGTTAGCAGGTGGTGGTCAGATAGGGGATGTGGGGAGATGTCAAGGTTGGAGATAGTGCAGAGATTAGCAAAAAATAAGGTCAATGGAGTGTCCACCACTGTGAGTTGCTGAATGTGTCCATTGTAAGAGGCCAAGGGAAGAGGTAAGCGCAAGTAATTTTGCAGTTGTTGGGGAGGTGGGAGTGTCAGGGGCTATGTTAAAATCGTCAAGAATGAGTCAAGGTATATTGGAGGAGAGAAAGTGAGTTAGAGAGGTGGCAAAGTTGTCCAGAAATTGAGAGGGTGATCCAGGCAGGCGATAAATCACAGGGATGGGAGAGAAGATGCGGATAGTGTGGACTTCAAAAGATGAGAATTGGAGAGAGGGAACAGGGGTATGCAGTGAAAAGTGCAGCGAGAGGATAGTAGTATGCCCACAACTCCACCTTGTTTGTTCCCAGGTCTAGTAATGTTACTGAAGTGTAGACCACCATAAGAGAGTGCAGCAGGGGAGACAGAGTCAGATGGAGTGAGCCAGGTTTCTATGATAACCAGTAATTTGAGAGAGTTGGAAATGAAGAGATCATGAATGAAAGGTTATTGCAATCAGACCTTGCATTCCAGAGGGCACATGAGAACGGCAAAGTAGATGGTTTGTGACAAGTGATGGGAATTAGATTATGGGTGTTTTGGGTATTTGCTGCCCTGGGGACTCTGGCTGGCTGACAGCAAGTGGGAATGAGTCAGGGGCCTGAGTTAGGGGATATCTTTCCATAAGCCATCAGAAGAAGGAAAGAAAGTAAAAGAAGATGGGAATCGGTCTTACAGGAGCATTTCTGCTTTTCATCTTTAGAGGAGAGATGGAATAGTGAATGGAGGAATGAGAGAAGCTCATGGGAGCAGAGAAGAGGAGAGGAGACCAGGGAAGGTGAGAAAGTTATATTATTGGAGACATGATGTGTAGAGACAGTATAAGAGAGTCTGAGAAAGAGACAGCAGGTTATAGTGAGGAAGATGGTGTGAGAAAACATTGTAACACTGTATAAACAAGAATACTTAAAAGGGGGGTCGTTAAGGTAATAAGCAGATGTCACTGATTGAACAGGTGCAGGTAATTAGTATGCCCCAATATATTAAGTGTAAACCGGGGTTGGTGGGTAGAGGGGTAGGGAGGAGATTGCTTTGTTTCTGTGGACTATTCTGTGGAGCAGTGTGTTTTACAGATATCTATGAGACAGAAAATGAGTTATTTGAGTGGGTGGTGAGATAGGGACAATAAATGGGATGAGTGAATACAGAGCATTTCTGGTTTACAAATAAACAGCAATATATCATGACAATAGCAGTAAAATCTAACAGAAATACGTCTCAGCAATTATCATAACACAGATATTAATAATATTAAATAGTCCATTGTAGAGGCAGATATGGATCTGGTGAGAAGCTGTTCTTCTGAAATTACCTTAGATTGATTGAAAATTGCATTCAGGTGGGTTTCTGTGCAATATGCTGTGGAGGAAAATGACAAAATAGAATCTTGACGCACTCTTTTCTCAATCTTGAGCAATTCTGTTGCTCTATGTTCTGTTCTGACCGTGGCTTCTTGGTCCACGTACAGCTTCCTCAGGAGGAGGATGAGATTATCTGGTACTCCCATCTCTTTAAGGATATGTCACATTTTTTTGTAATTCACACAATCAAAGGCTTTGGAATAGTCTATGAAGCAGAAGTAAATGCTTTTCTGGATATCTCTGTCTTTTTCTTTTATCCATTGGACATTGGAATTTGATCTCTTGTGCCTCTTCCTCTGCGGAACCTGGCTTGCACATCTGATAGTTCCCAGGCCATATATTGTTGGAGTTTAGCTTGTAAGATCTTAAGTATTATCTTGCTGGCATGTGAAATTAGTGCAATTGTTAGATAATTGGAGCACTTTTTGGCACTGCCTTTTTTGGGGATTGGGATGTAGACTGACCTTTTCCAGTCTATTGGCCACTGTTGAGTTTTCAAGATTTGTTGGCATTAGGCAAGAAACACTTTCACAACATCATCTTATGGGTTTTTGAACAGTGCAGCTGGGATTCCATAAACTACTGCAGCCTTGATATTAGCAAGACATCCTAGGGCCATCTCACTTCCCTCTCCAAGATGTCTAGCTCCAGCTCATTAGACAAACTATTAAGTTCATCACTGCTGTTATGATCCTTCCTGTATAGATCTTCTGTGTATTCCTGATAGAAATTCTCAACTTTATCAAAGGGTTTAACAAAGTTTAAGATGAAAATGTATTCTACAACAAGAGGAATGCAAAAACATGAAACCATGATATCAAGTTGTCCGGTTGAAGATTTAAGAGTATTATGAGAAAGCACTACCTTACATAATGAGTAGTAGATGTGTAGAATGGCATTCCAGTTGAGGTGGTAGATTTTAACAGTGTTAATAAATTTAGTCTTGAATTAAAAATAAAGATGAAGGAAACAGGATGTCAAGTTATGCAGTTACAAAAATAATAATGAAGGAAAAAATTAATTAAGGAAACAAATGTACTTTTTAAAATAATTAAAGTCTGATGATCTGATTTCTAGGGTCTATATCTTTATCATTAAAGGCATATTTAAATCCCAAAATCAACATCAATAAACTTATTTCTTTAGTTTTCTAGCAGTTGATTTTGAGAAGGAATGCCCCTTGAATATCAAAAAATTAGCATAAAATTCATAATTCTTTTTGGACAATCACAGGCAACTATAACATTGTTGCAATGTCTGGGATGTCAGCCTTGAATCTCATGATTGAATGCTATTCAGCCCTCAGCTCCTCCTTATTGCTTTCTTCTCATCTCTCGCTATACACCAGTTTTCAAGCTTGTATTCATTAACCTGAAGAACAACATTTATTTGGACAATAGGTGAACCATGTATAAGGAAGGGAACAATAGGTAAATCGAACATTAAAAAAGTCAATATTGTACAATTCCAACATGCCCAACTTGAATTTCCCTTCCATGAGTCTCCTCTAATCAGGGGCCTGTCAACTTTGGCTCTTTGGGATTGGGTGCTGGGGAATCCAAGTGCTCAATCCTATAGAGAACTCCCTGCCTGGGTAATTCAGTTGGGCCAATCAGGAGAGAGGCTCATCTTAATGGGAAAAGCTATGGGGTTATGAGAGCACCGGCAAGTCTGGTTTTATCTTAATCTCCTTATCTTAATCCATGGAGGTAGTAGATAGCACCTTGGGGATGCCCCCATGTCCCCTTTCACCCATGGGGGTTCATACTGATCCATATCACCCATGAGGGTCCAGGATCACTTTGCCTCCACTTTTAAAAGTGAAGGAACTGAAATTCTGAAAAACAGTTTATTATCGACCGGTCACAGAAGACTATTGCCCCTTATTCTGATTGATTGAGCGATAGTCATCTTTGAAAATACTCATAAGGTTGTCTATTTCTGTATAACTAATGGTTTAGAGAAGGGAATAGAGGGTGTATAGGAATCATCTAGGTACAATTCACAACCATAAGGGGGCTAGGCAACATAGGGGTTCTTAATAACCCCATTATGGCAATAATATATATAAAAAATAATAATAATACATTTATATAGGAATCCCATGGTGGGTTCCTAATACATAGGGATTAAATAGAGGATGGTGGGATGATGGCCCACTATCACTTCCATGGGCTCTTATAGGTTATGGTGGCCAAAGACAGTGAATATTTGTTTACCCCCCTCCCCCATAAAAAAATCACAAGTGAATGGAGGGACCTAATAGCAACCCTCAATAGTGTGGGGGTCTTGAGGGACATATTAGATGTATGAGTGGAGGAGATAGGTATATGGGGTCATACACACCCTGCAAGCTTTTTAATAAAGATTAACCCCTTTTATGCTGCTATCATGGCAAGAAAGAGGACCAAATTAGTAAACATGTGATCTTTTATGTGAACTCACTAAGGCTTGGACAGTAGCAACAGATCTATGCGAGCACTTGCTACTTCCTAATGAGTGTCATGTAACAACAATATGGACGCATCGGCACATAAAGCATTGAGAGAGTCACACAAAACTAGAACTCGCAAGTCACAAACAGTTATATGTTTTATATGTGCAGCACGTAATAGCGATGTTAATTTTTATGTAAGATTTTTACATGTAAAAAATGAGTTGGTGCTGTGAAACAGTGGTGTATTTATAGTTTGTCATTATGTACTGTATACATTTATAGTATACATTTTAGCATCAAATACTCTAGGCTTGCGTCTCTTTTCATACTACACTTAAAATCAGTTACTGCAGATTGTAGGGATTGTCCCTAGTTTTACTAAGCTTTGCCTCATTTTCAAATGTACAATTACATCTGCCATCTTAGGCCTTTATGGCCAGCTGCAATAGTGTAGTGGATTTAAAGGGACGATAGTCAAATTGTTACATAAATATTTTAACAAGGTTACTTAATTCATTTTATTAGTTTCAATGTAACTGTCATATAAAATGTACACTATACTAAACAAACATTGATATGCTGTGTGTCTGAGCAGTATGAGACACTGGAAGTGTGAAGCTCTTCTCCTATAGGAGTTACTTTAAGTCCCAGCTGTGCAAGATGGCTGTCTGCCATGAGAATGAACAGGAGAAAGTACAGAAGGTAAGACTATGTTACTTGAAGTATAAATCATATGGCATAATTACATTAAGGGAATTATATTAATTCATCAATCACGTTGAAACAATTTTGCCTGGAGTTTCTCTCTTTGTGTTCCATAGAAGGAGGGTGCGAAAGTATGAAATTATAATAACCCGTTCCTGCACTTTCCAGAAGAGATAAGGTAAATATTGGGTCCTTGTGGTTTGTGTTAGGGAATTAATTGGCTCCTCTCCGATTGAGAACATGAAAGTGTTGTCACCCATAGCCTGCAGTTTGTCACATACATCTCCCTACATATTCTCTTTGATGTTCTGCGCTAGACCTGAGGACTGGAAGGGGTTAATATAATCAGTCAGTCTGCATTCTACTCCTTTCTCGCAGTGTCTATTTGCCAAGTCAATAAAACCCATAATTTATCCCAATGAGGTAGTAATTTGGGTGAATTAGACAGAAAGATGCTTATGTATAATACAATATATACAGTAATGAGTTATATCTAACACAGAGCTTGTATCATGGGGCCTATTGATCAGCCCCAGATTGGAATTTTCTAATCAATGCAGTAATCTAAACCCACATGAAGCAATATCATCTGCCATAAGACACATGGCACTGTTTGATGAATATTGCCTTTAAGTATGAGAGAGAAATTGGGTCTAGTCTATCAAAGGGAGACATCTTTCTAATTTATTTTTTACTAGCGACTTGCCCGTCAAAAAGTGACCTTCAATAAAAGAAAGTGTTGAAATGCTGTTTGTCACACAATGTGAGTGTACTGTGTGCCTCAACTATATAGACCCCTCTAACACACTAATGAACGCATGTAATAACTCTATAAGTGCCATAAGGGTCATCCAGGACCCTCATGACCCAAAGTGTAAGCACTACACCATTTTAACCCGGTCACTTATGGTGGTCTATCCAGACCCTCATAAGCCTCTATTTAACCCCATAAGGATATATTATGACCATTATGGGCCTGTTACAACCCAACATTAACCACATAAGTGCCACGACGGTCCTTAAGGACCATCATGACACTAAGTATAAACACTACACTGCACTATACCCCCCAATAAAATATTAAATATCAACTAAACACCCTCTACACTAACCTATTAACACCTACACTACCTACCTACCCCCTAATAACCCCCTCCCCACCACTGTAATTACAGAAATCAAAAAAACTAAAGTCATCAAAAATCAAAAATCTACATTACATAAAATAAAAAAAACTAAAATCACCAACCAAAAAAAATGGACATTACAGGAAAAAAAAAAACGAAGTCACAAAAAATAAAAAAAGGAACATTACAGAAAATAAAAAAATACATTACAACCCCCCCCCCCCCCACTACAGAAAAAAAAATTACACACCTGAAAAGGAAATACATAAAATACATACAATATAATACAATACAATACAAATACATACAATACAATTAAATACAATACAAATACATACAATATAATACAATACAATTAAATACAATACATTCTATCTATCTAATATACATCCCCCAATCTATCTAAATAAGGCGCCTCAGACGCGGTTAAAAACACACACACACGCACGACTTCGGAAAAAAAAATGACCTCGGAACCAACCTTAACGTAACAAACATCCACACGCACGAAAAATACGATCATAACGGCCGAACCGCACGCACCTAAAAACAGTCAAAACACACCAAATACTCACAAAAAATACATAAAAACCTTACCCATAGCAAGGGGAGGCATTCAGGATCCCCTGAAAGTGAAGTTACACCTCTATTTAAGTCCAAATTCCCGAGTTCAAACACATGAAAATCCCCTAAGCGAGAGAAAAAATGGCTGCCGAAAAAAACGAAAACGAGGCTCAAAGCCCAGGACTGCCCATACACACACACGCACAAATTAATGCAGCTCACAAAGCGTGACGACGAATCGTAGTTTGACATTTATTATATGTGATTGTTACAGTCATCGTGACAAATATTAGTAGAGACAATTTTCTTCATTTCTGCTTTTAAGATTATAACCAAGTTAATTTGCCCATAAAAGTTGTTCTTTTATGTTGTTCTTAAGAAGCACAAATAAAAAGTTATATATTGTACAGGTCTTTTTTGTTTCTATTGTAAGGAATTATTGAGATATTCAGCACTGCTTGTGTGTCATTATTATGCAAATGAGTGAATTCAACATACTAATTAGTTTTCTTACATGTGCTAATTAGCAACATAGGCCCTAGTCTATTGCCTAATTTGTAAATTTATACACACTTAAAACCACTCTGAAAATTGCCACTGATTCTATTAGCTACTCACAATCACTGCGGGCCAGACAAAGACGCAAAGCTGTCCTTAGAACTCCATTGGTTTTAACACAGCTCGGATCTTACGAGCTCTAAATAATTAGAGTTGCACAAAATCGATATTCTATTAGACCCATAGCTCTAGCTCCAAAATAAAGTCTAACCTACAATTGAAAAAAAGTATCAAGTTTCTGTCAAAAATATTACTAAATAGGACCTGAAAGGGCCTTTTCAACCAATTGTTAAAGCTGTGACAGCAACTAAACACACAATACTGTACTTCAAAAATATGGGAAAGCATAGAAAAACATTGGAATTAATTGCAGTCTCAAATCCACAAATATGCAATTAAAAATATTTTTTCATGTTTTTTTCGTTTGAAATGGATCCCGGGACTTAACAGGTTAATACATATCATGGAATCTGCATGGACTAGAACAGTTGCTTTAATGAATTTTATGGATTTCTACATTACTGAATTGCGAGTCTGATCTCTAAATTTACTTCTTAACACTTATTAATTTGTAGTCTCTGAATTAAGTTTAAGTATACATTTCATGTTTAATTGACGTCATGATGGAGGTCTCATTTACTATTGGCTGTGTCTAAGAATTACGGGCTTGCTTAAAATATGGTCAGATCATATGATCACGTCCTCTGAAATCAGAGTTAAAATGTCAGGGTTTACGAGTTCAGCCTTGAGATTGGAATTTGTGAGCTGGAGTCAATAGAATACATCTAAACAGTTATAGTTAAAAAAAAACACCTGCAGCCAAATTTGTGTTTGAGGCATTTGTGAGCATCTAATAGAATAGGGCCCATGGTCTGCTTGTTTGTTTCTGTGGTGGCACAAACAATGTTCCCTAATATTGTTTTGCAGTTAGCTCGCCTCCCCCCTATTTATCAGGCCTTGTGAGCTAAACCTTATTATATACAAATCTCTAAGAAATAATTTGCTGTAGAGAAATATCGCTAATATAATATTAACTTTGCTCCTTAAAGAACCACGGAATTATTGAAAAAAATATTGAATCAACATTAATGTCTTCTATGCTTTTTACAAAGATTAATGTGGAATATATGAAATATATTTGGCTTACTTGCTTTCATTATTTCTTGCCGCTTATATCGCTCAGTATGGGGGCAGTAATTTCCCCCCTCAGTGAGATCCTCCTCCATCTTTTGTCGCTGGTGTTTTTAATATTATATAAACAGATGATGTCACTTACTTAGGTGTTGTTCGTTCTCAGATTGAGCGCCTCTGACTTTGTTTTTGCCGTCTTCAGCAATGACACAGACATGAGACTAGACATAATAAATTTGTCTATAGTGGCTTTTTTTCTGAGAATCTTGTTTTTTTGTGGAAAGAACTGTTTTTCAGAATAGACGAAGCAATGGAAGTTATTTTTAAATGTGCAAATTTGTGGACCCAATTTAAAAACAATCTAACGGAATTCTCTAAACTATTTAGCATTTCTGGAAACAGCTGAATAATGTAAATGTCCCAGTGGAAGGGTAACTTAGGTATAAAAGCATTGCAAAATAAATAAACTTTCACTTATATTATAATAACCCAAACATATTGGAATATATATATATATATATATATATATATATATATATATATATATATAGTAAATTAATAGTACATTTCTGTTCACATTTGAACGTCTACAGCAAGTTAAGAATTGTTAAGAATCCTGCTCAGAATTCCAAGAAATACAGTTATTTCACTGCATCCTGGGAACCTGGGAAGGGACATGCAAATGTGCCAACAAATGCTTTGCTCTTGCAATCCATTACCATTTTAGGCATGGCTTCCTTTAAGCATAAATATATTAATTAAAAGAGGTTGGAAAAAATGATAATAAAGCCCCGGGTCCTGATGGAATACATCCACGGGTACTGAGGGAACTGGGCTCTGTAATAGCCAAACCATTAAATCTAATCTTTCAAGATTCACTCAACACAGGGTTGCTACCAGATGACTAGAGAAAAGCAGAGGTGATATCTATGTTTAAAAAGGGAGCAAGAGCAGATCCGGGGAATTATAGAGGCTTTTGATACAGTGCCACAAGGGAGACTATTGAGCAAACTAAGGGATACAGGAATTACGGTAAATATCTGCTCATGGATCGAGAGCTAAAAGACAGGAAGAAAAGGGTTGTTGTAAATGGAACATACTCCGATTGGACTAAAGTGTAACGTGTGGTTCCTCATGGTTCAGTATTAGGTCCTCTCCTTTTAAACATATTTATTAATGACTTAGAGATGGGACTAAAAAGTAGTGTCTCCATTTTTGCTGATGACACGAAGTTGCGCAAGGTAATTAAATCAGATAATGATCCCTATAATGAGAGAATGACTATTAACATGATGTTGTCCTATACCATAGAATATTCCAATCAAATATAATGCTATTCAGTATTCAGGGATCTTGTTATTCTAAACATTATGGCAATATTTTTATTGACCCAATTCCTGGTCCTAAATTTACCATTAAAATACCTAACTTTATGTAATAAAATGCTTTCAGAGCTTTTGATATATGTATATGGTCCCTAGGTTTCACTGCACCATTATATCATTAGTTTATTACAGTTTTTATAAATAGCAGATTTTTAAGATTTTTAATATCCTAAAATTTAAATTAATCATTATGTTGATAGGGTGTTATGCACCAGGATACACAGATGATTATATTTAGCTCATGAGCTGGGTTAATAATGCATCTGATAGAGGAGAATTAGTAGTGTAGGGATACATTTATTTTCATGAAAAAGTTTTTATTTTGTTTGCAATAAAAAAAAAACTGTTGGGGGTGATGTTTACACCCCCTGCATTGAGGTCTGCACTTGAGGGTTTGTTTTTGTAAAAATGAACCCTCGCTATGTGCGCATGCGCATATTCTGATCGGCTTTGCAACCAATCAGCAATGAGTAGTGACATCATCAATGACGTCATCGCCGCCTTCGAGTACCTCCAGCTCCGAGGTCTCGGCAAACATTAGTGTAGGGTAGGGTGGGAGAGGGGAGGGAGAGGAGGCGGGGGGGGGGGGGAGTCGGATTGCTAGTGTATGTCCGTGAGTGTGTATGTCTGTGTGAGTGTCTGTGAGTATCTGTGTGAGTGTCTGTGTGTCTGTGCGAGTGTCTGTGTCTGTCTCTGTGTGTGTGTGGCTGTGTGAGTGTCTGAGTGTCTGTCTCTGTGTGTGAGCATCTGTCTCTGTTAGTGTCTGTGAGTCTGTGTGAGTGTCTGCCTGTGTGTGTGTCTGTATGAGTGTGAGTGTCTGTGTGAGTGTCTATGAGTTTCTGTGTGAGTGTCTGTGAGTGTCTGTGTGAGTGTCTGTGTGAGTGTATGTGTGAGTGTCTGTCTCTGTGAGTGTCTGTGAGTCTCTGTGAGTGGGAGTTGTTGTGTGAGTGTCTGTGTGCGTGTCTGTGTGAGTGTATGTGTGAGTATCTGTCTCTGTGAGTGTCTGTGAGTCTCTGTGAGTGTCCGTGTGAGTGTCTCTATCTATGTGAATGTATGTGAGTGTCTGTGAGAGTGTATGTGTGAGTGTCTGTGTTCAAATATCTATCTATCTGTGTGTGTGTGTTTGTGTGAGTGTCTGTGTGAGTGTCTGTCTCTGTGAGTGTGAGTGTCTGTGTGATTGTCTCTATGTGAGTGTATGTGTCTATCTCTGTGTGTGAGTGTCTGTCTCTGTGAGTGTCTGTGAGTCTGTGTGAGTGTCTGTCTGTGTGTGAGTGTCAGTCTCTGTGTCTGTGAGTGTCTGTGTGAGTGTCTGTGAGTGTCTGTCTCTGTGTATGAGTGTCTGTGAGAGTGTCTGTGTGAGTGTCTGTGTTCAAATATCTATCTGTGTGTGATTGTGTGAGTGTCTGTCTGTGTGAGTGTCTGTCTCTGTGAGTGTGAGTGTCTGTGTGATTGTCTCTATCTATGTGAGTGTATGTGAGTGTCTGTCTGTTTGTGAGTGTCTGTGTGAGTGTCTGTGAGTGTCTGTGTGTGTGTGTCTGTATGAGTATGAGTGTTTGTGTGAGTGTCTGTGTGATTGTCTTTGAGTTTCTGTGTGCATGCCTGTAAGTGTCTGTGTTCAAATATCTATCTGTGTGTGTTTGTGTCAGTGTCTGTCTGTGTGAGTGTCTGTCTCTGTGAGTGTGAGTGTCTGTGTGAGTGTCTCTATCTATGTGAGTGTATGTGAGTGTCTGTTTCTGTGTGTGAGTGTCTGTATCTGTGTCTGTGAGTCTGTGTGAGTCTCTGTCTCTGTGTGTGAGTGTCTGTCTCTGTGAGTGTCTGTGAGTCTGTGTGAGTATCTGTCTCTGTGAGTGTCTGTGTGAGTGGCTGTGATTTTCTGTGTGAGTGTCTGAGTGTCTGTGTGCTTGTATGTGTGAGTGTGAGTGTCTGTGTGAGTACCTGTCTCTGTGAGTGAGTGTCTGTGAGTACCTGTCTCTGTGAGTGAGTGTCTGTGAGTGTGAGTGTCTGTGAGTGTTTGTCTGTGTGTGAGTGTATGAGTGTGTGTCTGTCTCTGTGTGTGAGTGTCTGCTAAGACTCTCTGTGACCTCATGGACCACAACACACCATGTTTATCCACTTGGTATTCATGGCAGAGATACTGGAGTGGGTTGTCAGTACCTTCTCTTGTGAGCCACAGCATGCAGCTCCTGGTATTCCTAGGTGGTCTCCCATCCAAGTACTGACCAGGCCCAACCCTGCATGCCTTCAGGGTGGTGTAACCTCTTGGTTCCCTGACTGGAACTCAACCCAGGTTGCAGTAGTGAAGGCACCGAATCCTAACCAATTCACTGGAGCTGTGCGAGGTGATGAGGCAATTCACTGGGGCTAGGGGAGGTCACAGTGCAATTCACTGGGGCTGGGGGAGGTCACAGGGCAATTCTCTGGGGCTGGGGGAGGTCACGGGGCAATTCACTGGGGCTCTGGGAGGTCACAGGGGAATTCACTGGGGCTGGGGGAGGTCACGAGGCAATTCTCGGGAGCTGGGGGAGGTCACAGGGAATTCACTGGGGCTGGGGGAGATCACGAGAGCAATTCTCTGGGGCTGGGGAAAGTATCACCTTGGATGTAGATAAAACAATCAGTGAATGAGGGGACAGAGACCTTGTTCTGGGTATTACAGAAGCCTAAAGGAAAGGACAGCTGCCAGATCCCCAGGCGAAAAAGATACAATGTATGCTAATTTTCCCTGGGATTTTCAGGGGGGTGTCAACATTGATAGCAAGCTGTTTGCAAATGCAAGAAATTCAGCAAACTTCAGGATAACTGTTAAAATGTTGGTTTTGCTATTTTTTCATGCAAACAAATTTTTCTTTCATACAGTACTAATTCTCCTCTATCAGATGCATTAATACCCCAGCTCACATGAATATACCTTTAAGAGATCAATAACAAAAAACATTAAAAGAGTGGGTATTACAAAAACAGGGTTGTTGTGCAATACTTTAAAATTAATTATTTGTACTGAATAAAAATATTAATTTTCAAAAAGTGGAAGTTATGTGCCAATTTATCTGAGTGGTACAGTAAGCTAATGTGCATCACTCCATGCTCTTTTATGGCACATTGGGGAAAATTGTTTCTTTTGTGGCAAATTTGATCTACTCTGTCATTATCATGATATCATACCATCCTTCACTAATTAAACATCTAAACACGTAGCTTTTTCTTGGATATGGCATAGAAAAACATGTTTAAGGTTTAATGCTCTTCAAAAAGATATTTTGGAGGGGCACTGTCCCTGTAAAGCCAAAACACAAATATATATTTATGAGTATATTCTAGCAAGGGCAATATTATTGAAAGATAACCACTGGTTTGTATTATGGAATTAAAATACTTTTTTTCTGGAGGGCAAATGTTTTCACAGAGGAAAAAAAAAAAAAAATATATATATATATATATATATATACTACATTTACATTTTTACATTTACATGTTTAACTTTTATCATAATTTATTCTTTATAGGAGAGTTTTATGCAGATTATTTCTACTACTATTGTAAAAATAATTACATGTCCATTCATCCTAATGAAAATACAGGCAGTTTTAGCTGCCACATTCCCATGGTGCACATAGAAGCGTCCTTTGCAAGGGGTAGATAAATAGAATCCAAAATGGTAGATTCCAATGCTGAAAAATCAAATATATAGTTGTGAGCATGTGAGCTGTTGCTAATGCTTGCGGGCTTGCGCTAAGCGAGGGCCGCAGTTGCTGGCATGAAGCTCCGAAGGCGCTCCTTGCCAGCAACTGCGGACCTCACCAAATTTCCGTAGTTACGCAAGCAAAATACGAGACACGTTACGACCCATTATGACCTCGCAAAAATTGTTCGAAACCTGCGCACATGAAAACATGAAAAACACAATAAATACACACAACAAATACATAAAAAGCTTACCTACAGGAAGAGAGAGCACCCAGGACCTCGGAAACTGAAGTTACACCTCAATTTAACTCCAAATAAAAGAGTTTAGACACTCAAAAATCCCCTAAGCAAGAGAAAAAATGGCCGCCGAAAAAAACTAAAATGAGGCTACAGCAGTCTAAAGACGCAAAACACCACCAAACACCTACAGATTTCCTGAAAAAGACGTACGAGATCCGAAAACAAGAACGCAACCCGCGCGACCCCAAAAAACATTACAAACACAATAAATACACACAACAAACATATAAAAAGCTTGCCCACAGCAAGGTGGTGCACCCAGGACCTCTGCAGGTGAAGTTACACCTCGATTTAACTCCAAATTTCGGAGTTTAGACACCCGAAAATCACCTAAGTGAGAGAAAAAATGGCTGCAGAACAAAACGAAAACGAGGCTAAAGTACCCTAAACACGCAAAACACCACCAGAAATACGCAAAACACCACAAAACAGCTACAGATATTCCGAAAGAGTTGGACGACATCCGAAACTAAGGAAGCTAAATCAGCCACAGCCGCGTACCACATATTAGCCACCATTTTAGAACAATAACTTATACAATCCGGAAGTACACAGCTACACTAACGGATTTGCCTCGCGCACGCACACTATTACACTGCACACATTCATGACACTTACACAGCAGCTCCACAGCACTGATGATGCAGCAACATGAAAACAGATTGCCAGCTCTTCAACACAATGCTTCCTACATATATTACTTCACAATAGGTAAAGTATATTAATTTATTATTTTATTAATTATTCATGGCCATACCAAAAAAACACACCAACGCTGCTCATAGGACACAAACAACCAAGAGCCACGCAATGAGTGCCGAAGAATCTTAAAACACCAACAAAATAAATTTTGCACCCAAACAACATTACTTGCCTTACAATCTTATTGCCGTCATTTTTTGACGGGCAAGTCGCTAGTTGCATATAAAAGGTAACAGATTAACAATTGTATTCCTATATTACATTGTAACAACATGTTGCCTTTCTCCAAGTGAAGTTGCTTTTCAAAAGAGTACTTTGTTTCAAATATAGAGCTATAGTGGCCCATTGAGAGCGAAGCAGCAATGGGCTTAATTAAAATGTACATCATGTTCTGGTCACATACAATATAATAAATTGCACAAAGGATGGGACTTTCGAAATAAAACCCTGTGTTGCGGCTCTACAAAAAGATAATTCTATCAGATGAACATCTGGGATATGTAAGTAATGGTTGATAAACTCAATTATCAATTCAACCATAAAAAAATATTTATTTAAAACGACACCATCATTCAAACAACAACAAAAAAATAGTTCATAAAAATGGAAAAAATGTATTTTTTATTTTATTATTTGTAAAATAATTCATAAATGTTTTTAAAATATGCATAATAGACATGATTAACAAACTTGTAATGCTGAAAGAGATTTAGAGAACATGTACAGGTCCATGTTGTACTGTGGGGGCAAAATTACTAAGACCTAACATATCCAAGAGTTCTTCTTAAATCCTGATGTTACTATATCAGCCCCCTCTTCTAGTTTTTTTTTTTAAATTTCAGTATGTTTATCTGCATATCATTTATTTATTCAAAGGTCTACATGATGCCAGCCTAGGCAGCATATATAAGGGTTGCTTATTCTCTGTTGCAGAAATATTACAGAAACTAGCGACTTGATGACGGGGCAATAAAAAAGTGTTGAAATGCTGTTTGTTACACAATGTGCATGTACTGTGTGCCTCAACTATATAGACCCCTTTAGCACACTAATGAACCCATGTAATAACACTATAAGTGCCATGAGGGTCATCCAGGACCCTCATGACACAAAGTGTAAGCAGTACACCATTTTAACCCGGCCTCTTATGGGTGTCTATAAAGACCCTCATAAGCCTCTATTTAACCCAAGTAGTCCCATAAGGGAATCTGAAGACCCTCATGGGACAGTTAGAAGCCTAACTTTACATCATACATGCTATGAGGGTTCTCCGGGACCCAAATGACGCAAAGTACAAACACTACACTGCATTATACCCCCCCCCCAATAAACTCTTAAATCTAAACTAACCCCTCTGTACATTAACCTATTAACACCTACACTACCTACCTACCCGCTAATAAACCCCCACCCCACTAATTACAGAAAATAATAAAACCTAAGTCACAGAAAATAAAAAAGCCCAAGTCACAGAAAATAAAAAAATCTACATTACAAAAAATGAAAAAAACTACATTACAACCCTTCCCCCCACTACAGAAAATAAAAAAACACACACCTGAAAAGAAAATACATACAGAATATATACATTACATGACAATACAATACAAATACAATAAAATACAATACCCCCTATCTAAAATACATTAAATCCAATCTAAAATACACACATACCCCACTATCTAAAATACATTAAATCCTATCTAACATACATACATACATACCCCACTATCTAAAATACAATAAATCCTATCTAAAATACATACATACCCCCCTATCTATCTAAAATACATCCACTCCTATCTAACATACAATAAATCCTATCTACATACACAAACCCTAAATCTAAGCAAAAATATAAAAGAAACATTCTAAATATTGTAAATATTCTACTCACCTTTCCAGCATGCCCCCATCCTTCTTATTTTCTTCTCCGACGCAGCCCGTTAAAAATAAACATTACATTAGTACTAAATACATACACAAAAAAATAAAAAAAATAAACACAATATACATTGAACTTACCTTGGCGTGATGTCCCCGTGCTCCTCCTCTTCTGCCCCAGCTGGGCCCTGGAAGAATCCGAGCGCTAAAAACAAAACAAAACAAAAAAACTAATGGCGGTCCGCACTCGGGGACCTCCCGGACGCTAATGAGCCTCCTAGAGCCTTTACTGGAAGAAAATTGGCAATGGCACCTTCTGATTGGCTGAAAACGCTGTCAATCAAAATTCCGCCAAACAGAAGGCGCCAAGGTGTAAGCCAATCCGAATGGGATACACCCCCACATTCATGCATTAAATCAGACTTGTCTTCTTCTGCCTCGGCCACAACTTTAGAATCGGAGCAGCCACCTCGCAGTCATACACCTGTCTACATCAATAAAACCCTAGGACGGTGGAAATCCAACTGCTACTCCAGATACAATCCTCACCCAAAATCAGAGCTAAAGGAAGCCTTTAAACGCCTTACTCAATAGTGTCTAGCCATTTTTGTCCCGCTTCTCAGGCTTAGATGACGTAGCTTTGGCCACACCCCAGCTACCAGCGGGGAGGGTTCCTAACTAATCAGTTGAACCCCTGAAATTGTGGGAGGCTCCCTCTTCCCACATAAAAACCCCACTCACTTGAGTCCAATTATGCTCGCTGTCATCATCCCACCCGCCTCTCCCCTCTTTCACAATACTACCATCCTTGGCCCTCTTCTCAGGCTGAGATGATGTAGATTTGGCCACACCCCAGCTACCAGGGGAGAGGGTCCCTAGTACAAATATATATATATATATATATATATATATATATATATATATACATACATACATATATACATGTATACATATAAACTTAGGATTGTAGTTGTAGCATGGGGACTAGGTGGACCTAGTCCCCAGGTGGACTTAGTGGAGCGTAAACATTAATATGTTTTTGGAGCCAACACTATATGAATTTGTGGCACATCATTAATATTTTGTTCAGTAATGTGTTACAGTGTTGCAAAATATATAATATATAAAAAAACTATTCTATACCTAAAATTATACACACTTAAAACTGCTCTTAATATTGCCACGTAGTCTATTAGCTACTCGCAATCCAATTACGAGTTCTCAGCCCATGATCACTATGGCCAGCCAAAGATGCAAAACCATCCTTAGAACTCCATTGGTTTTAGTAGAGCTTGAATATTACACCCACGCAAAATAATTAAAGTTACACAAAATTGATATTCTATTAGACCTGTAGCTCTAGCTCGCAAATAAAGTTTGCTGTTAAACACACAGTACTGTACTTTAAAAGCATGGGAAGGCATGTAAATACATTATAATAATTTCACAACTGTCTCAAACCTCGCAATTAAAAAATATTATTTTAACTGTTATTTCTGAGTAATATCGATCCTTGGACTCAAGGGGAACTTTTGTTTGCTTATCTAACTAGTTTAGAAGGGTTTTCTCTGGGGTAGACTGCACCTACTCTTGCATCTAGTGGGTTTACTTTAAATGATCCGAGGTTGACAGACCTCTCTGATCACATATTTAATGCTTCTCTGCACAGTGCTAGGAATCAAAGTGTGGAACAAATTTCTGGAGATTTATTCATTATTACTATGCCGCACTGCTCAATATGCTGCTCATTATACATAAATGCTTATAAAAATCTGAATAATTTTTGCATACTTTAATAGTAATGCCAGTGAATGAAAGGCCTTGTGCAAAACAATTTTCATACCAAATAAAAGCAAATATGCACACTAACAATAGTAACTTTGAAACTCTCTAGAAGCAAGGAGAGGTTCATTAAAGTATTTTTACATCGGATATAAACAGAGTTTGAAACAGGTTTAAACTAAAGAAGTCAAGAACTACTAGTTCTGAGCCAGTTTTCCAGTTATCCAGATGCTTTTTTGTTATTCGTCAAGCAAACTCATGTCAAACAGAAACATTGAGTTGGTTATTAAATACTTTTGTTTAAATTTAAATGAAAAGTCATTCACTTCATTTTGAAAACATAGAGCCCGATTCAACTGAGCAATCATAAGTTACTGTAGCCCGTAAGTGAGGCAGTAAGTTAATTTGCAATTCAATTGGCATCTTTTTGCAGGCTCCAAATGATTTACGGGTTACTGGGTTGAAAACTTTGCGGTGGTTAAACCCAGAACTTACACTTCCTGAAGCCTTTAATTTTTCACTTCCGCAAGAGTTACGATCGCAAAAATCGCAAATCGCTATTCAGTTGCTCCAATTCCCGAAGGCCGTAAATGGTTTTACACCAGTAAATGGCAAATGTAGGAGAAAATCCTATGAGTGCTAGAGAGGACCCGCAAAGGTTTAAACACCTGATCATAGCACCTTAAATGCAAATAAAAAGTAAATACTGCACAGTAAATAATGGGAAAAGCGATGACAGACATTAGAATTAATTGCACAACAGCCTCAAGCGCGCAAATTGGCAGTAAAAGAAAATGTATTTTTATGTTTCATTTCGGGCTTATATCAATCTCAGGAATCAATGAGTTAATACATATCAGGCCACCCACATGGACTAGAACAGTATTTGCATTCATTTGTATTAAATGATTGGCATGTAACTTCCATGTTTTACTGCCATAATGATGGAGGTCTCATTTTCTATTGGCTGTTTCGAAATGGGAGGTTACGGTCTTGCTTAATTGATCATATTCCTGCCCTGGACTGCTACGGACCAGTGAATGGTTTATGAAGTCGGCTTTCAGCCCATACTTTGCGGACTTCTTCAATTGAATAGCACCGTAATCGGAGACGAACGGGAGTCCGCAGCACGCCTGCAGACATACGGCCACGATCCCACGAGATGCGGGCTTGCAATTGGATCAGGCTCATAGTTATTTTTGTTTCAAAACACAATCTCCTTAGTTGAAATGTGTTTCTGTTTCGAGGCTGGATCACTGTTTTGAGTGCGACCAGACTGATATAATACAGGATATTTCTCCCTGTGAAGAGCACTAGTGAGCTAAAAGAGGCTGCTCTCAGAGTGGGTGACCCGGCCTATAGAACAAACCTACTTAGGTGTTGTTCGTTCAAAGATTGAGCTCCTCTGACCTTTTTTGGATGGATCAAAAAAAAAAATGATAGTCCAATAGTCTGATTCACAATCACTGACCTGTATCCTTTAGATTCCAAAATTCAACTCTTCTTCTTTAGATCTCTCATCAGCATCACTCTGCTGTATCTCTGTGTCTTTCTTTCATTTCAGTAAACACCTTTCTGTGTTACTCTCAATCCTCCTCCAATAAACAGCATACATTTCTGTGGGTCTATCTTCAGTGCTTGGCTGTAGACCCAAACACTGACTTTCCAATACTGTAGGCCCACACAAAGCCTGCACACTGCTACTGCATAAATGGCTCCACCCAATCCCCAGCTTTAGTCTTTTATCAGCTATACTCAGCTGGAGATAATATAACTGTTTCAGGAGTTAACTCTTTCACACCTCCTGGAGGAAAGGGGGCTTGTAAAACCTGTGACTCATACAAACTCAATCACATCGGGATTGAGGAGATTATGATTTGAGAATCAAATACATTTAATTTCAAAATGAAGTCTGTAAGCTTTATGCTGTTGTCCTCCAATTTAATTTGTCACGTCTATATCTCCGCATAATATAATACACTTATAAATGGTAGATTTTTTTAAAAACAATTTCAGTAAAAATAACAAAAATATCTAGTGAATGGAATTGTTGAGAATCAATACTTTTTGATTAACAACTGCATACTTTCCACTTATGTTTTTCAAAATGAAAATGATTTTGCTTTGCAAATAACAACTGCTTGTCTGGGTTTTAGTTGTCAATGGAAAGTCTTGTTTTTCATACATAGTTTTTCTTTTCCAATATGTCATAATACCAAGATGGCTATGTTTGATGCAAATCAGAGAAACCATTTATTTGTCTCAGACCAGTGAGTATTTCTGGCTCTAGTGATGTCATTAGAAACCTCTATGCTTCCAATAATACTTTCTCTGAAGCTATTGTTTTGGTCAAATTCACCCTGGTCTCATCTGGTCATCACATAAAGAACTACTGAGGATGGTCAACCAACCATGCCAATAGCTTCAATTCAGTACTGCTATGTGTGACAAGTTATCAGTCTCTACTGGGATTGTGTCCTTGTTTCTGGCACTTTTGATGGAAGAACACAATTACAGGAGAATGTAATGCTTTTCCACAGTTTACTATGCTTTTAATATATTGCACCAGTATTACAAAATAATAGCGAAGAAAAATATAAGCCTATTTCCTAACAGAGCACTATACTGTTAGAAAGTTCCCTAACTATCTGCTCTCCTCCAGCTAAACTTGGAAGGCGCAAAAACAAAACATAAAGAGTCCAATAGTTTGATTCACAATTACTGGCCTGCATCTTTTAGAGTGCCAGTTCCAACTGCTCTTCTTTAGGTCTCTCATCAGCTCCATACTGCTGTATCTGTGTCTTTTTTTAGCTTCAGTAAACAACTCTCTATGTTACTCTCTATACTTCTGAAATAAACTGCATACATTTCTGTGGGTCTCTTTTCAGGACTATAGGCTCACACACAGCATGCACACTTCTACAGCCCCATGCAAAACCCAGCTTCAGTCTTTTATCTGCTGAAGTCAGCTAGAGATAAACTTTTTCAGGAGTTAACTCTTCCACACCTCCTGGAGGAAATGGAGCTTTGTAAAATCTGTGGCTCATATGAATCCCTTGCATCATTCTGTCGAATGTCTTTCTGTTCAAACTCAATCACATTTGGATTGAGGAGATTACGTTTTGAGAATCAAATACATTTAATTTCACAATTAAGTCTTTAAGTTTTATGGTGTCGTCCTCCCTTAAATTTGTCACATCTATATCTCCATACAATAAAATGCACTTTCAAATGGCAGATTTTTACAAAACAGTTTCAATCAAAATAACAAAACTGTCTAGTAAATGGAATTGTTGAGAATCAATACTTTTTGATTAACAACTCTATATTTTCCACTTATGTTTTTGACTCATGATTTTGCTTTGCAAATAACAATTGGTTGTCTGGATTTTAGCTGTCAATGGAAAGTCTTGTTTTTCACACTTTGTTCTACTTTTCAAACATGTCATAATAACGAGATGGCTATGTTTGATGCAAATTGGAGGAACCAGTTATCTACATCAGGACCTAATGAGTATTTTTTGGCTTCTTTGAAAGTCTAAGCCCTTTTACTTATATTTGGTATTGTGATGAGCACCAGATGTAATGTAGTTTTATGAGCATAACCAAACAAAAAGAGTAGACGCACTCATTTGAGAATGAACAATACCTAAATAAGTTTGTTTTATAGTGCTACGGAATATGTTGACTTGTTACAAATGAATAATAATAATAATAATAATAGGTCTGGTTACCTACTCAAAGAGCAGGCTCTTTTATACCATGTATGCCGTTCACTGGGAGAAATATCCTGTAGTATATCAGTCTGTTGTCATTCACTAGAGTGATCCACGTCGGAAATAACAGCCTCTCTTGGGCCTCGTCAGTGAGGTGCAACTGTACTCCCTAAGGCAATGTGAGCAAGGAGTTCAAGTCTGGTTTTCCCTAACACCCTAAGGATGAGAAAAACTAAACAAAAGGAGTAGAGGTCCTCATCTGAGATTGAACAACACCTAAGTAAGTTTGTTCCATAGCTCTGATTACCTACTCTGTGAGCAGCCTATTGTGCCATTCACAAGGAGAAATATCCTGTAGTATATAAGTCTGGTCTCACTCAAAAGTGTGATCCAGACCCAAAATACCAGGCAATTCTACCCTGAACAGGAGAAACAGCAAACCCCATACATATGTTTCTGCCCCTGTGGCACTCGTCAGTGAGGTCCAACTGTACTCCCTAAAGAAGTGCAAAATCTCAATGTCCCACATAACCTGACATTTAAATATTTTTTGATATGAAAGTGATATAAACTAATGTATTTGTGCTGCATGTATGCAATGGAACAGCAGATTAATTAAATTATATACTTATAATTCTTTGAAGACATAATACATTTGGGTTCTACTTCTGAGAGGATTCTAAAGAAAGAATAAAGAGACTGTGCCAACACTTTAGTGTACACATTATTTATTGATGCTTTTATTATAGAAAATAAGTCAATATAGATAACTTGGAATATTTGGTTCTATGAAATTACTGATACGGTCTGACATTTTGGATGCAGTCTCCGTACAGAAAACCGGAACATCAAAAACAAAAGTGCTTTAATACTTAAAAAAATGTTCTATTTTATGGAAATACTTCCTTGAGGATGTGAATTAGGGCTGAATAAAGTATGGCCCAGTTGTATGCACACTGTAACATATACATACTTTGAGACCATCTTGTATGGGGTTATTAAGTCATTATTTAGTCTTTGTATGATTTTTTTTTTGGGGGTATTCCAGAGCAAAAGTATCCAGTATTTCAGCTGGTGAAGATGCTTCTTGGTTAGTATTTGTATTTTATTGTTATAATATTATATATATATATATATATATATACCTGTATATATTATATATGTATATATATATATATATATATATATATATATATATATATATATATATATATATATATATATATATACAGTATATATATATATATATATCCATATATACACAGGTATACCCTGCTTTGCGCTACCCTGAGGTTTGCTCTAAATCTCGCGATCGCTCTTTAAATTTGCATTTAAATCCTAGCTCAGCACGCTTTTTTTGCTATAGCGCTGTAAAATGCCCTGTATATACCACGCTAAACGAGGTATTCCTGTATATATATATATAGTAAATAAATAGTACATTTGTGTTCACATTTGAATGTCTAAAACAAGTTAAAAAAAAACTTGTTTCCTGCTCAGAATTCAGTTATTGCACTGCATTCTGGGAGCCTTGGCTGGGACATGCAAATGTGCCCACAGAGGCTTCATTCTTGTAATCCATTACCATCCTAAACATAACTTCCTTTAAGCATATGCCTGCTATATTACACAGCTTTGAGCAAAGCTATGGATGGATTTTATATATATATATATATATATATATATATATGTTAGTTATCTTGTGTGCTTTCTTCTTTTTTTATTCTGTGTCTATGGAGAGTTATGTCTAAAGGAAATGTGCTAACCTCAAATGTAGTTTCTGAGAAAGTTCAGTTGCTGGCTTTTGTCTTGAGAAATGTAGCTTATTCTGAAGAGAAACCACTCACCTCATATGAGTCAGTTCAGTACTTGAATTTCATTCTCTCATATAAAATAATCTCAGCTATCTGTGTGTATAAATGAGGTCATATTACTCCTATATAAACATGAATCAGTTCTAACAGGGATTTCAGATTCAAATGCAGTGCAAATAATTGCTTTTATTGGCCTATATGGGCCATAAACATTATGACAATTCTGGACACTTGCAGCCTTATTAAATTGCAATTCGGCAAATTCTAAAGGGCTTTATATACAGTAAGCACATAGCAAATTTTGTTTACAGAAGATTTTCGTTAGTGAAGAGCTCGCTTTTGGATAAAAGTTCACTAACGAAAAAAAACTTCTGTAAAAAAATATGCCCTGTGCTTATATAGAGCCCTATAGAATTGGCCGAATCACAATTTAATAAGGTTGTTGGTCTCCTTCATATATAACTAGTAACTTGCCCTTCAAAAATTAGGAAATAATATTTGACGTTTCTCTCTCCCCCCACCCTTCCCTATGTCTCTTCCTCCCCTCTCCTTCCCCTGTGTCTCTTTCCCCCCTCTCCCCTTTCTCTCCCTCTCTCTCTCCCCCTCTCCCATCTCTCTCCCTCCTCCCCTTTCTCATTCCTGTCTCCCTCTGCCCTGTCTCTCTCCCAACCTCTCCCCTGTCACCCCACCACATGCCCCATGTCTCTCTCCCACCCTATGTCTCTCTCCCACCCTCTCCCCTGTCTCTCCCCCTTTCCCCCCTTGTGGCGCATTATGCGCATGTGCCATTCAGGGCGCACTATGCGCATGCACTATTCATGGGGCGCTATGTGCATGCGCGGCTCATGCTGCACATCGTGCATGCACTATTTGTGGCTTGCTATGTGCATGTTTGTTTCACCCTTTGCATTGCGCATGCACTATTCGCGGTGCATTATGCACATGCGCGGCTCACGTTGGATGAAACGTGTCGGAGTTTTAATTTTGAGTATATTTTATGTTTTTAAATATTAAATTGTTAATTAGACTACAGTATGGTGGTTCCGTTGCTCTCCCTTTACATTAAACTTATTGGCTTACATTGCTACTAATGTTTTTATTGTGTTACATACTTACATATAAAGTTGTGAAGATTTTTTTTCGCCAAATTATGGGGGTCATAAAATTTATAATAAAACAGCCTGTTTTGTATTATAATGTTGTTCCTACTTATTAGCAGGTTACCTACGGATGTAATCAGTGAATACGATGTACAATAAGCCACCGTTTAAATCTCACCATCACACTCCAACTGATGCTGAACAGTAATAACACATAATGACATACAAGAAGGATGCATAAGCAGTTTTAAATTATACTTTAGACACTAAGTGCAGATAATTATTTTGCATATAATAATGTAAGGAAATGCTGACCCCTTTTTTATTAATAGCCTTGGCCGACACTGCTCAGTGTTACTCATTTTGTGTTCTCTCGGCATCTGTATTTTCATGCAAAATGTTTTGTTCGTCTCCTGTGAGTTTGAGACATTTGGGGGTCTAACGAGCCATTTTTTGAGCTAATGCAGGGTTTTGTTTATTTTTTTGATAACTAATTTGAAGTATAATCAGTATTTGAAGTATAGATTTTGAATTTGAAGTTTTGTGTTCAAAAGTACAGGAGTTCAAAAGTGCTTCTACCAATCATAGGCTGAATGGGGAACAAAATAAATAGCTACCACAAAAGCTTTGCTTCTAGCCATAAACATGACGGGAGCATTTCTATTCCTCCACTGCTACCACAGTCACTGCACTTCTTTCTATTAGACTGTGCCTTTGAGAAAGCTGCGTGTAATAGCAGTGAAAGGGCCATCAGGCATTATCGAAATCTAGGGATTTTATTACTCAATTTAGTGTATGTCCTAGCACTGTGAGGTTCCAACAAGGGCAGCTCAGGGAAATGTCATCCTTAGAAATGTCTGTTAACAGCCTGCAATGTTCTAGAACAGTTACACCTTGTATGGTTAAATAGACAATTATTTACTTTTATTCCAGGGAACACTATTTTTGTTTAAAGTGTTTTTTTCTTAAACATGGAGCGATAGTACAACCTTATATAGGCTATATGGTGATTAACACACCACCTATATCTTAACCATATCTACAAGCTTTCCCCACATTAAGCTATTACCTTATTTCAAACAAAAGTGTCTGAAGTAAAATTAGCGAAGAAATAGAAAGATCTCCTTCTTGTGTGGCTAGAAGTGATGTCACTGTGGCAGCAGAGGAGAAGTAGAAATACTCCCCTCATAATTATGGCAAGATGTGAAGTGACTATGGTAGCAGAGGAGGAATAGAATATAAATACTCCCCTCATATGTATGGCCAGATGTGAAGTGACTGTGATAGCAGAGGAGGAATAGAATATAAATACTCTCCTCATATGTATGGCTAGAAGTGAAACTATTGTGGTAGTGTACTGTTGTGTTCCCTATTCAGCCAATGATTGGTTGAAGTACTTTTGATTTCCTAAATGTGCTTTTAATTCAACATATGTAAACAGCCATTGAATAATAACCTGATTACTGTAAAGCCATTTATCATTTAGCAATGACATTTGCTTGTTAACTCCATACTCCATGCTGCCCAAAAAAATCATTGTTGATTTACATCAATATATTTACAATTACTAATTCCTGACATTTAATGTCATGTTGATGAATGTACTAATATGGAGTGCAGTCATACATGATAGCTAGCATATATGCCCTTTGTGTTTCCTACGTGTAAAGTGATAATCTAGTACAGGTGATGGTGTGACAGTGGAGGGTTGGATCATAGGTGAGACCTGTTCTCTTGGTGTAGAGACCTTTGAGGTTCTTTTCTGCTGTAATGTCTCATAAAAAAATCATAGTCATAATCAATGGTATGTGTCCCCTTTCTTGACTTTTGGCTCGATACCATGGCTACAGTAAGAACTTCCGTAAGGCTTACTCGTAGCTACAGAAGTTTAAAAGCAAATTTGTGACCTGTTGATCCTAAACTCCTGCTCGTGGTGGTAGTAGTAGTGGTAGTGTAGTTTGTTTAATTAGTCTATATTATTTTAGGCAGAATGTATATCAGACCCAGCGAAGAGACAATGTAACAGTAGGGTAATCATGGTATTATTTACTGACTGCTTAAAAAACAGGAGTTTGTGTTAAGATGAAAATAGATCACAATAATGACAATTGAAACTCTGTTCTAATGTTTTCTCTTCCATATAACCCTAAATACACATTGTGATCACATTGTTGAAATAACTATTTGTGGTTAGATATTATATGCTCACTTATTTACATATATACTTATTTACATAGATCTAGACCTCTAATCCCCTTCTGGATCGCTAACTTGTCGTGTTGAAGGGACTTATGTACTTTGATGAAGCTGTGAGCAATACCATGTACGGTCAGTCAAGATGGGCAGGTCATGGCAGAGAGGTCACACTGGAGAAGGAAACTGCAACCCACTGCAGTAACATTGCTAAGAAAACTTTATGGACAGGCACAACCAGAGACATAATGATATAGCACAGGACGATGAGCCCCTCGGGTCAGAAGGTGCCGACCACATTACTGAGGAAGAGCAGAGGGCAACTACAAGTAGCATAATTAAGTGATTGGGCCAAAGCCGAAAAGGACACCCAGCCGTGGATGTTTCTGGAGGAGAAAGGAAAGTCTGCTGCTGCAAAGAACAATAGGAATATCAGGATAGGAACCTGGAATGTTAGAACTATGAACCAAGGAAAACTACATGTGGTCAAGAATGAGATGACAACATTAAACATTGATTTCCTGGGAATTAGTGAACTCAAATGGACTGGAATAGGACATTTTAAATCAGAAAACTACCACTACTACTACTGTGGTCAAGAATCCTGCCGAAAGAAATGGAGTATCCTCATAGTCTGTCAAAGATTGGCCAAAGCAGTGCTCCTTTACAACCCAATAAATGACAGAATGATTTTGATTCAAGTTCAAGGCAAGCCATTTAACATCCCAGTAATCCAAGTCTATGTTCCAACCATGGATCCTGAAGAGGCTGACGTTGTCCAGTGCTATGAAGATATTCAAAACGTCGATATAACACTAAGAAAATATGTTACTATCATCATAGTAGATAGGAATGCTAAAGTAGGAAACCAAAAGACACATGAAATAAGTAGTAAGTTTGGCTTTGAAGTACAAAATGAAGCAGGTCAGAGATTAGTAGAATTATGTCAAGATAATTCTCTGGTCGTAGCAAACACCCTTTTCCAACAGACGACTCTACACATGGACATCACCAGATGGACAACATAGAAATCAGATTGACTATATAATTTGCAGCCAAAGGAGCTATATACAATTATCAAAAATAAGATATGGAGCTTACTGCGGCTCAGGCCAGGAGCTTTCTTATTGCAAAGTTTAAAATGAAACAGAGTAAAAGAAGGAAAATCATTAGACCAAGAAGACACAAAATAAATAATATCCCTTTTGAATATGCAGTGGAAGTAAATAAAAGATTTAAGGGACTAGACATGGAAGATATAATTCCCGAAGAACTTTGGACTTTTATCAATTATTGCAAAATTATCTAGGAAAGAGCAACAAAAAAAGTCCCTGTAACGGAGTTGGAACACGAAGTCCGGTATCTCCGCTGGTATACGGTAAAATATCCAAGAAGCACTGCAGTCACACAAGCCCCAACCTCCCATATTGGACGACACTCAATTGGGAGTCAAAAAATACTGTCTTTATTTTGTTATGCAGAAATATATATACACATCTCTTTCCACAGGCAATACACGTCCCCCATATTTGGCCACACAATACACATAGAGAGACAATAGCTGTGGTCACACCCCCCTAGAGATTACCTAGCTACTTTAATACAATAGACTTCCTTATCTTATGAGGAGTCTCTGTAATAGGATTATCTATTAGCCTAGTAGCTGTAATATTCTGAGCCAATATATTCTGTAGAACATAAAACAACATATCTACAGTATAGCAATGTGATCATATTTTAACCATAAGAATTAAATAACTATAAAACAGGATAAAACAGTGATGGGTTCCGTTACACACCTCCCCCGTGACCATAAGCCGGCAGAAACGGTCTGATCCCAAAGGATCGGCCTGGAGATGTGCGGACAAAAGTATTTGTTGGTCACTTCTCTAGTTTGACAACCCATCAGCATTACAGCAATTCACCTTTACTCACATTTCAAGAACAAAATAAACGCACACTTCATACAGCATTCACAGCAATAAACATTTCAAGGAGAGGGAAAATACATTTTACAAACTGGGTTTACAGAGGCCTCTATACTGGAGACAATGGGAAAAGTAATCCATTTATCCAGGGATAGAGGCAGACTCCATTGAGCCCATGATTGCAAAAAAACATAAACCACTTTAAAATACATAAAGTCACCTTTTACACATAACACACAGACATTTCACATATCCCCAGATAGCTGGGATCTGAGCGCACAAAACTACCGAATAGCGCTCAGATCCTATTCACACAGTTCAATTGCCATGTAGCTAAAGTCTTTCCCATAGTCTTTCATTATATGAATGGGCTCCATGGCATAGCTATCTGGGGTATCACCGCTCACACAGGGCAAGTACCGAATGACCCCCCTGTATTTAAAGGGCCAGAATGAGTGACATACACTCTGGTATGGCCGAATACTGTTTTTAAAGGGCAATATGTCCCAGGGCCATAGTCACAGGGCAGGAGGCTGGCAATAAGTCCTCTCCAGGACAAAGTGGCGAAGGGCACTCCGTCACACATCTCCCCTTTGGGGGGAAGTCTAACCAGGCAACACGCTGAGGGGACTTGAGGGGCAGAGGCCAGCGGCACTCTGCCCTGATGCCAGCTCTTCTGCTGGTATAACCTGCAGGACATCCTGCTCTGTACAAGGGACAAAGGGAGGGCAGAGGCCGACTGCACTCTGCCCCGCTGTCAGCTCTTCTGCTGGGGTACTTGGGACATATTCCGGCTCAGTAGCCAGGGAAAGGTGGGCGTCAGTGGGGGTTAACATTTCCTCTGTTAACCCTGGGGCCACATTAGGAGTTAGCTGGGAGGGGAATTTGTACTTACCCCCTCCTCCGGTTGTCCCAGTGAGGGTAGTTGGGGATCTGGACAGGCTGTCCAGCATCCCGGTAGGTCAGGCACAGAGACCACGGTCCCATCTGCGCCGTCTGGGAGATTGGTGTCTCCCCTTGTTAGGGTAAGCTGTCGCTGGGGGGAGAGGGCGACACCTTCAGCTCCCTGGGGTTCACACTGCTGCTGGGGGGGGGGGGAAGGACGACACCTTCAGCCCCCTGGAGTACACACTGCTGCTGGGGGGGAAGGACGGTACCTTCTGCTCCCTGGGGTACACACTGCCGCTGGGGAGGAAGGACTGCACCTTCAGCTCCCTGGGGTTCACACTGCCGCTGGGGGGCAGGATGACACCTTCGGCCCCCTGGGGTACACACTGCCGCTGGGGAGGAAGGACGGCACCTTCTGCTCCCTGGGGTACACACTGCCGCTGGGGAGGAAGGACGGCACCTTCTGCTCCCTGGGGTACACACTGCAGCTGGGGAGGAAGGACGGCACCTTCTGCTCCCTGGGATACACACTGTCGCTGGGGAGGAAGGACGGCACCTTCTGCTCCCTGGGGTACACACTGCCGCTGGGGAGGAAGGACTGCACCTTCAGCTCCCTGGGGTTCACACTGCCGCTGGGGGGGCAGGATGACACCTTCGGCCCCCTGGGGTACACACTGCCGCTGGGGAGGAAGGACGGCACCTTCTGCTCCCTGGGGTACACACTGCCGCTGGGGAGGAAGGACGGCACCTTCTGCTCCCTGGGGTACACACTGCCGCTGGGGAGGAAGGACGGCACCTTCTGCTCCCTGGGATACACACTGTCGCTGGGGAGGAAGGATGGCACCTTCTGCTCCCTGGGGTACACACTGCCGCTGGGGAGGACTGACGGCACCTTCTGCTCCCTGGGATACACACTGCCGCTGGGAGGAAGGACGGCATCTTCTGCTCCCTGGGATACACACTGCCGCTGGGGAGGAAGGACGGCACCTTCTGCTCCCTGTGGTTCACACTGCCGCTGGGGAGGAACTATGGCACCTTCTGCTTCCTCTGCCTCTGTGTCTGCAGCTGCTTGTACTGGGTTAACCTCGTGGAGGGTGCCCAAAGATTCTTCATTCGACCGGGTCCCGAAGAAAGGTTGTCAAGGCTCACTCTGGTAGCAGTGTACTGCTGCCCGGTTTGCAGGGGAATTAGTTGGAGTATTCCACGTGGAGCGGTTTCTGTTTCTGGGACAGTCTCTCTGCATGTGGCCCTGCTGGTTACACGTGTGGCACCTGATGTACCGTGGAGGGGTTTGGTAGTTCCCACCACCCGGGCGCAGTGCTGGGGGGGGGGGTTAATAGTGGGAGGTGGGTTAGCAGTTCCCAAGATGGACCGCCCCCGTGCCCGCTGCTTTTCCATTATGTATTCGTGGACATCTGCCATAATCCTTTCCAAGGTTTCTGTGGGAGGCGTACATGGGAAAAAGGCCAGTCTGCTTTGGAGTTCTCTTCCAAACTCATTCTGTGTGCTGTCCGTAAGAGGTGCTGTAGCAGCTGCCCGGTCTCCCTCCATGAGTTCAGCAATAAGGGTAGCTTTGGTTTTATTGCTGGCAATAATTCCCCTTGCTTCCAATAGCTCTTTTAGCGTGGCCCGTTTCAAGTTGGTATAGTCTGTCCCCATTCACTATCCGTTCGGGTATATTCACATACCCTTTCCTTTCGGTTCCATACGAAATAGCAAATTTACCAAATGGTTGTAACTGCCGAACAATGGTATCTCCGCTGGTATACGGTAAAATATCCAAGAAGCATTGCAGTCTCACAAGCCCCAACCTCCCATATTGGACGACACTCAATTAGGAGTCAAAAAATACTGTCTTTATTTTGTTATGCAGAAATATATATACACATCTCTTTCCACAGGCAATACACGTCCCCCATATTTGGCCACACAATACACAAAGAGAGACAATAGGTGTGGTCACACCCCCGGAGGTTACCTGGCTACTTTGATACAATAGAGTTCCTTATCTTATGAGGAGTCTCTGTAATAGGATTATCTATTAGCCTAGTAGCTGTAATATTCTGAGCCAATATATTCTGTAGAACATAAAACAACATATCTACAGTATAGCAATGTGATCATATTTTAACCAAAGGAATTAAATAACTATAAAACAGGGTAAAACAGTGATGGGTTCCGTTACAGTCCCTAAAAGAAAGAAAACTAGGAAGGCAAACTGGTGAGGCCTTGAAAGTAGTGCAGGAAAGAAGGAAAGCGAAAGGTAGTGGAGATAGGAAAAGATTTGTCCAACTGAATGCAGAATTCCAGAGGATAGCAAGAAGAGACAAGGAGACATTCTACAATGAGCGAGGTAAAGAGTTTGAACAAGATAACAGAATGGGTAAATCAAGAAAAAACTGGGGACCTCAAATGCACCTTTCATGCCACAGTGGCCGTAATAAAAGACAAAAATGGGAGGGACTTAACAGAAAAAGATCAGAAAAGAAGAGGTGTCAGAAATACACTGAAGATCTATACAGGAAGGATCTTGATAGCAGTGATGACCTCAGTAGTTTGTCCAATGAGCTGGAGCCAGACATTTTGGAGAGTGAAGGGAGATGGGCCCTAGGATGTCTTGCTGATAATAAGGCTGCAGGAGTTGATGGAATCCTAATTGAACTATTCAAAATTCTACAAGATGATGCTGTGCCTTATGCCAACACATTTGGAAAACTAAACCATGGCCAACAGACTGAAAATTGTCAGTCTGCATCCAAATCCCCAAAAAAGGAAGTGCCAAGGAGTGGCACTTATTATCGAACAATTTAACTCATTTCACATGCCAGCAAGGTAATACTTAAGATCCTACAAGCACGACTACAACAATATATGGACTGGGAGCTACCACATGTGCAAGTTTTGCAGAGGAAGAGGCACAAAAGATCAAATGGCCAATGTCCGATGGATAATAGAGAAAGCAAGAGCGTTCCAGAAAAGCATTAACTTCTGCTTCATGGACTATTCTAAAGCCTTTGACTGTGTGGATCACAACAAAATATGGCATGTTCTTAAAGAGATGGGAGTACCAGATCATCTCATCCTTCTTCTGAAGAATCTGTATGTGGACCAAGAAGCCCAGAATCGCACATGGGACAACAGAATGGTTCAAGATTGGAAAAGGAGTGCAACAAGGTTGTATATTGTCACCTTATTTATTCAACTTATATGCAGAGTATATCATGCATAAGGCTGGGCTGGATGATTCCAAAGCTGGAATCAATATTGCTGAAAGAAAAATCAACAACCTCAGATACGCTGATGATACTACTCTGATGGCTGAAAGTGAAGAAAAACTAAAGGACCTTTTGATGAGGGTAAAAAAGAGAAAGTACAAAGTTGGCCTACTGCTCAATGTTAAAAAGATGACGATCACGGCAAAAGGCAATCTCGGCTCCTGGGATCCAAGATCTTTGCAGATGGTAACTGTAATCATGAAATTAAAAAACGTTTCCTTCTGGGGAGGAAAGCTATTGCAAGCTTGGACAAGCTAGTAAAAAGTAAAGATATAAAAAAATATTAAACTATCAACAAAGGTCCGCATAGTTAGAGCTACAGTATTCCCTGCAGTAACATACGGATGTGAGAGCTGGACCATAAAGAAGTCTGAGCACTGTAGAATTGACGTCTTTGAATTGTGGTGTTGGTGAAAACTACTTAGAGTCCCTTGAACTGCAAGAAGATCCAATAAATCAGTACTTCAGGAAATCAAGACAAACTGTTCACTAGAAGGTATGATCATGAGGCTGGAGGTGAAATATTTTGGTCATAGATTGCAGGATTCCCTAGAAAAGACTCTGATGCTGAAGGCACAAGAAGAAGGGGACAACAGAGACAGAGCTGGATAGAAGAGGTCACTGAGGCAAGAACTTGATGGAGCTCAGATGGGAAGTGACTGAGACATATACCTGGCATGCTGCGGTCGATAGAGTCAGGGAGAGTGGGATGCGATTAAACGACTAAACAGCAAAAAATAAAGCCCTCTAATAGTTGTTGTACAATATAATTTGGTTCCCTCTAAATGGCATGAGGCATGAAGTCATAGAATCAGTGTACATTAATAGTGACATTGCTTTTAGATTAATCACAGACAGCATGTGGTCTTTATCTAAACATCTATGCTATGTATCAAACACATAAGATATGAATGCATCCATAGCTATGAAATAATTTCCTGGGCTATCCAAATTGTTTGATGCCATATTCCGACACTGTCTCTTTGTGGATCTGTGGATGTCCATGTCTATTTATAGGGTGTACAATCTAATTCTTAGTGCCATTACAATAGTGGCTAACAATCAAAAGATAGCAACTGCATTAATGTGTCATACAAATACATCATTGTCAGTTGTCCAAAGTGAGATCACAGACCAGTAATAAACAGTAGTAAACAACCTAGCACTGGGTTAACATTATGATTTGTAATACTATACAGCAATGATAACACTACTTGAATAACATCAACAACAGGTAATAATGCTTTCTAGAAAAAAAATATGAATCACATAATATAATTGTCCTGCTACGAGTCGTCGTCACGCTGTTTGCGTGGTCCGTACGATTTAGCGGGCTTAGCGATGAGCGCCACAGGCGCTCATCGCCCGGCGAGCCGCGCGCAGCGAGGCGAGCCGTTAAACCGTAGCACTTTGGCAATGAGCGCCGCAGGCGCTCATTGCAGGCGAGCCTCACATAGCGAGGCGAGCCATTAATACGGAGCACTTTGGCAATGAGCGCCACAGGCGCACTTTGGCAATGAGCGCCACAGGCGCTCATTGCAGGCGAGCCTCACGTAGCGAGGCGAGCGGTTAAAACGTAGCAAAAAAATACAGCCGCAACTCGCGAACACCAAAAAAAAAAAAACACAATATATACACACAGCACATACATAAAAACCTTACCGACAGCAAGAGGGAGCATCCACGACCTCAAAAAAGAAAGTTACACCTTCATTTACCTAAAAAAAAAAAACATCTAGACACTAAATAAAACGCTAAGCGAGAGAAAAAATGGCGGCCGAACAAAACGAAAACGAGGCTACAGCACTATAGCCACGGAAAATACGTACGGATGATCCGCTAAGACGCATACCACACATTACCCACCATTTTACGATAATGCGGAAGTAACCAACTACGCTAACGGTTTCGGCTCGCGCACGCACACTATTACACTGCACACGTTCATCACGCTTACACAGCACCTCCACACCACTAATGCTGCAGCAACATCAACACAGATTGCCAGCTCTTCAACACAATGCATAAAAATAGGTAAATTATATTCATTTATTAATTTGAATTATATATTTCAGTAGTACACACAAAACAACATTAGCTACCTTACAATTCCATATGTATATTAATAACTAAACAACTTTCCAAACATACACATCTCATTGCCGTCATTTTTTGACGGGCAATACGCTAGTATATTATATATCCACTGTACTGTTATATCTCAATACAAAACAAAAAGCTGTGTCATACTACATTTTTAGATGTAAATGACACTTGCTATATACAAGTGGAAAGGATTCTGTGTATTCTGGTGTACTGACCAGATATAAGGCATATATGAGTACTATGCACTGTCTCTATTGAAGAAATGACATTGCGTGAGAATTCCTACTCCTGCTAGTCTGTTTGCTGATTTCACACCCAATAGAGTGCAACACACAGCTACCTATACTTGCATCAGCCTTCTGCCTTAATCACTGCCATTTTGCATTTATCACCTATATCACACCCTAACCTTACCTTCTAGATTGTAATCTCTTCAGATTTTGAACCTCTCTTCTATTGTAACAAGTTGTCCTCAGACCTATTTGTTTCATATTTGTATTTCACTGTACCTCTACTATGGAAAATGTTGGTGCTTTATAAATAAAGATTAATATTAATAATAATAAAATAATAATAATCTCCTCACAAACATAATGGTATTAAAATAAAACACTTGGGAAATTTTGGGATAACACATATAACTGTGCAAGTTTAGATATTTTACACAAAATATATAAATATAAAAATGTATGTATTTACATCTACACTTTTTAAATTATTATTTTAAATCCAGTCCACCAGCTCACTAGCCAATATATATCCGCCACTTCACTGGCCAATAAAGCTCTGCCCGCCCCTTCATACTGAATACATTGGACAGAACTGTCCAATGAAATATTATTCTGGTGTAAAACATGTAAGTGCTATGTATTTTTCTAAATTGTTGAGGGTTAGTTAGCTTTTGGTAATTTTGTTCTCAGCCTTTTGCGCCATAATAAAACTATTGTTGAATGATCTTGTAATGTTGCTGACCACTCCTATTGCATATTTCAGGATGTACAATAAATGTTAAAACTGATTTACTGTGTCTGTGTTTTTTTTATTTCTAATGGGTGAATGACATGTGCGCACACACTAGACCAGGGTCAGATTAGTCCTATGAGGGTCATTAACAGGCCTTGTTTCGAGAACTTGAAAGACACCAGATAGGACTCGCAAGGGGGTTTAACCCCTGTCCGTAGCACTGTTAATGCAAATAAAAAATCTATACTGCACTTTAAAATACTGGGAAAGTGATGAAATACATTAGAATTAATTGCACAATAGTCTGAAGCTCACAAATCTGCAATACAGTTATTTATTTTTTTACGTTTTATTTCCTTAATCAAGGAGTTAATACATATCAGGCCACCCACATGGACTAAAACAGTATCGTCATTCATTTTTATTATTTTGTACTTTGCCAAATACCCATCATTTATCAGACTTCTAAACGCTAATTGATAAACATTTAACCTCCATGTTTTACTGACATCATGATGATGGTTTAATTTACTGTTGTCTGTTTCTACATCGGGAGTTACGGCCTTGCTTAATTAAACATGATCATGCTCTGAAATGCTTCTTTTTGAAAATTTCAGGTACTTGGAGAGGCTTTCAGGTAAAACCTCAGCAAGCTCAGATATCATCCCAGGAGGCATGTGATAGCAATTTTCTAAATATTTATGGGACAGCCACTCGGGGCTTAAGACATTACAGACACTTTGAGCACTTAGATAGCATTTTCTGGGGTTAGATTTAGTTTACAAGTGAACTTCCTGTTATTTTTTGCTTAGAAGATCCATGGAATAGAGGCCTAAATGAAGTATACCAAAAAAGGTTATAGATCATATACTGTATATATACCACAATCACTAAATAGCACACTCTACAAAAATTAGCACAAATAAATATAATACGCCACATAATGAGAAGTACAGTAGCTGAAGCAATGCTTTGTGTTTGCATTCTTTATAAAATAAGTTAACTTATTTCCATCTTAAGAATAATATTATAACTGAGATAACTATCTGAGACATGCAGTTCTTTCCTTCCATCTATGTAAGCTGTGAACTTTATTCAATTCTAGGAATAGTTCAGAGCTCTTCAAGCCTTGGCATAAAGCTTTTATCCACCCCACAAATATATATAACTTTTATTTGCAGGAAGATGCTTCTGGTTTCCATGGCAACTCCAGGACCAGCATTGCTGCTTTAGAAGGTTTAGGTCTGTCTCACAGCATCTGTGGAAGCAGAAAACATCTGCAAATAATATAAACATCACCACAACTACCAGCACATATCTGCAAATCGTATTACAGCTAATTAGTGAGGATGTAATGATGTTACTTTAGGGACAAAACTCCCTAATCTTACTGAAAAAAACATACTAATTAAATCATCAACTGCACAGACTGGGCACTTTATTCTTTCTGGAAATCAGATTCTAAAAACTGTAGCAGATTGTTTCAAAGGAAATGTCCCACTTACCCAGTGGGATCTTCATAATTGCGAAAATTGCTGCTGCATGTTAGTACTAACATTTAAATTTATTTTCAATCTCTGTGGCAAAATTGGTTCAAAAAGTTTTTTGTATGTCTCAGAGGAAACAGGTTAAAAACAAGCTGGCTTTGGGCCTCATTCTATTATCGTCCGTAGGAGATGTGGGGCCGCAAGGACCGGTCGCAAGCTTTCCGGGTATTCTATTCCCCTCCGGCCGGGGATTCCGGCAGGCTTGCGGCCTGTGCCTTGCTATCTCTTGCGACCGATCGCGCCTGAGGAAAGCCTTTGATCTAAAACGGCCGCAAGGAAATCGGCCGTAAGAAAAGCCTGGTTGCTATTCTATTGCTCCGGGAACCCTGTCTGCAAGGCTAAAAACGAGCCGCAGCTTACTTGCAGCAAACAGGTCCCGCTAGCACCAATTAAGCACATAAAATAGCTCAAATAAAGCCATCCTGCACTTTGCAGAGTCTATAAAGTGATATTCGGTGTTAGCAAAAATAGCACATAATTACCCTATACTTAAATCCGTAAAATACTTTTTTTTTAATATACGTAAAATATACATGTAAAAAGTGCAGAGTGCTTGGAGCACCTCAGACACGCCCACGCCGCAGCCGGAAAATAAACAGTTAATTTGAACTCGGGTTTGGGCTGATGTGCAAGCTTGAGAGGGGGTTACTTTTAATCCTCATGTCCCCCAATATGATCCCTAGCATTTACAGAGCTTTACAGTGCAGGCTTGAATTTATTTTTGAGTTTGTAGATTTCAGAGTTTACGGCCGGTTTCAAGATATGCGGCCGGCCGTAAGAGGAGATCCTTGCGGGCCGTATAATTGAATTGCGAGTTAACAGAACCCCCGCAAGGAATCGTAGCCTTACGGCCGATTTACGGCCGATAATAGAATGAGGCCCTTAGCGTATACTCTGAGATCAGTGTTTCTGAAGTCATCCCAAGTTTTATTGGGAATAAATTATCTTAATGTTTGCCTCCTAACCAAAACCATGGTGGTCTCTTTGATACCCCATCGCTGGCACCAAATATCATTTTACCAAGGGGGTCCTTATAGACCCGTAAGGTAATCTAAAGTATAACCATGGTGTCCTTATGGTCCAAATGGGGGCAACTTAAATTAACCGTTATATTATGGAACCCCCATGGTACCCTAACAACTACGATAGGGGTCCTTATGGACCACCATAAACCATATCCCCATGGGGGTCCATATGTATCCCCATAGTCCATATGTACTCCCATGCAGAGTTTGTCATACAAAGACAAGCCATGGGCACAGGCTTCTAAAAATCATTTAGCAAATATAAATGAGAGCAATACTAAGATAGTAAGATTTGTGGAATTATAGGAGAAGTTGTCCTGAAGCTTTATAAAAACATCAAAACATAGATTTGATGGCAGATAAGAACCAATAATCCCATCTCATCTGCTTTTTGCAGCATACTTGGTTTTCTTCAATGTGTTTGTCCCTAAAACTTCTAGTGGATGGCTGTTTTACTATTTTATTAACCCCTCTGTAAAGTAGTACTTTCACATATTACCCCTTCATCTCCCATCCTCCAACATTCCAGTCTTTCCGAAAGATACTTCCTGAAATGGATTTAATTCTACCTGTCACCCCTCTCTCATCCTCCAACTTGCATATATTAATGCCATGGAGTCTTTGGGACCATTTAGTTATATTGTTTCTAATTTGTTAAGGAGATTTTGGAGACACATAGCCTCATTCAATTTAGGCATTGGGAAATCCGGGCTTCGGAAATAGAGGCTGTAACTTATTTTGCTATTCAATTGGCGTCTTTTTGCATTCTCCGATCGGGTTACGGTGTCCGGCCTCCGATTCCTTGCGATGGTTAACATCGCAAGCTAATGCCCATCCAAGCCTCTGATCTTTCACGACCACAAGAGTTATGATTGCTAAAGTCGTAAATCGTTATTCAATTACTCCGAGTCCCCCTTGCTAAGCAAGCCACCAAGTCTGCAAATGGCAAAAGTCAAACCACAAGTTACGGGTTCTAATGAGGACTCGCAAAGGGCTTAAATACATGTCTGGAGCACTTTAAATGCAAATAAAAATTCAATACTGCACTGTAAATGATGGGGAACTTAATATAAGACATTAGAATTATTGGCACAACAGTCTGAAGCCTGTAAATATGGAATATAACATGTCATTTTTTAATATGTAATTTTCGGGGTTATATCAGTCTCGGGAATCAATGGGTTAATACATATCAGCCCACCCACATGGACTATAAAATTGGCTTCATTTATTTTAATTTATTTGTACATTGCAGGTTTGATTGTTTGTGGGTCTGATCGCATATCGAACCCCGAATCGCTAGTTGACATGTCATCTTCATGTTTTACGTAATGTTGACGGGCTCTGTTTCTATTGGCTGTTTCTGCATCGGTAGTTACGGGCTCGCTTGCTTAATTGATCATATTCAAGCTCGCAAATGCTATGGTTTACGAACTTCGGCCCCTAACTTGCGGTCTTGCTGAATTGAATAGCACCGTAACTGAAGCGCGCTGCAGGCCCACAGGAGGTCCGCAGATATACAGCCTTTATCCTGGAACTTGTGGCCTCCTTATTGAATAAGGCTCAAAGTATCCAGAAGTGGATATATATTCTTCTAGGTGAAGTCTTACTAGGGATCTATAGAGTGGTACTAGCAGTTCTCTTTTTCTGCTGATTTCTATTCCAAAACAATCCAACCATCATCATGACTTTTCTAAAAGCTATTTTTTGCTTTTAAGTCATTCAGTGTAATAATTATAATAATACTAGCGACTTGCCCTTCAAAAAATTACGGTCAATACAATTTGAAGCCATGGCAATGCTGTTTGCCACACAATGTGAAGTTTTTTGTACTGTGAGGACCTTCGGCGCTCATTGTGAGCCTCGCACTAAGGGATTTTGGTGCTCTTCGCGTGGCTTGCAATGAGCGCGTTTGGGGCTCATTTCGAGCCGCGCCTCTGCTCTCATCACAAAGACAGATACATATGTGTCTATTTTTGTAAATAATAATCAATTAATTAGTTAATTAATTAATATTCTTTACCTATTTGTAATTAATATATCCATCAATCAATAGGCTGAAGAGCTAACAATCGTTTTTAATTTTCATGCAGCATATAATGTCCAGTTGGACTGTGGAGAAACTCTGTGGAGATTTTTTTATGAATGTCCCAACTCCCAACTGTGCATTAGCAGTAGGCTGCTTAGTGTATTTTGTACCCCGTACATTCCTCTGTGAAAGTTGTACGCGGTTGGCGGTGTGTTGCACTGTCCAGGGTCGTGTAGCCTCATTTTAATTTTTTTGGGCTGCCATTTTTTTTCTCGCTTAGCCAATTTTTTTGGGGGGGGTGTTTTTCGTATATATAGGAAAAAGACACAACAGAGTTCCCTATTTTGTGCACACCTATATTAACTCAAAAAGAGTTAGAAAATGAGATAAAACTTAGCTTTTAATAAATAATAAAAAATATTTGTTAAAACACAGAGGCAGGTGTGTAATAGAAAGTCGCTTGAATACACAAAACATCATATAATAAATCCCGATATTAGAGGCAATAAATACCAAGTGTTAAAATAAATTGATAAGTGCTAAAAAATTAGCAAAAAAGTGCTAGTGCTAAATAATCTGGAACCCACTATAATTTAAGGTTCTAAAGTGCTAAAGTGAATTGTATCTAATACAGGGGTAATAGATTCCCTTATATCTGGAATCAGTACTGTGCTTTATATGGGGCTATTTAGGCCATATTAAAGTGACTAGTGCTATTGCATCGGTTTGAAATTCCTTGCTTCTACAATATTATAGAGTAGTATATTTTTGGACTGAGTACTCCGTTTATCTGTATAATTTTGTTTTAGCACAAGTCCGTTATTATATATATACTAATCACAAGAATATGAAATAGCTGAAGTGACTGGAGGGGCTCCTTTCTATTGATATTCACTGCAATAGTGATATATTGTTAGGGAGCTCCTACACATCGTGCCACGAGGTAGAGACGCCTAGCAATGACGTCACCAACCTGCGTGTACGCTCTTGCGTCTGACCTGACGCACGTTTCTGGATTTTGTCAAGGGTCACCGTCATGTTAACTAGGCCTCCCTTTATAGCCATCGGATTACCATGGAAACGGTGTGCTTAAAGCTAAAAACATTATACCTAGCTAAAATACAATGTTATTAATGTTTAAAAATGGAATCATCTATATAGAGTGAAAAAAGATATTACAAGTATGAGCATATAAGTTTAATAAATTCTGAGAACAGTAGAAGCAGATGGTTTTAAATGGACTCTTAACTAGGAACTACTTTTATTAAGAATGATAATAACTTGATGTAGACTCTCATCCAATATTAAGTATTAAAATGATAAAATAGATATTATATTATTAAGATTTCTTTACAAAGGCCCTCATTCAATTGCGATTTGGCCAATTGAATAGGGCCCTAAATAAGCACATAACATATTTTTTTTAAAGAAGTTTTTAGTTAGTGAAAACATTGCTTTTGGATAGATGCTTACTAACTAAAAACTTATTTAAAAAATATATGTTATGTGCTTATTTAGGGCCCTATTCAATTGGCCAAATTGCAATTGAATGCGGGCCATAGTCATTAAAGGTACACTGTATTCAATTTTTTATATCTCATATATTGCTCTACTTTATTGAGTTTTTCATATGAAATAAATCATAAATATTGTATATGTTACTATACTTATGAAAACAGAGTTAATATTTTATGCAATTAATATTCATACAGTGCTAAAGTTAACTAGACAATATAATAAATATGATAATAATACTAAGATGATATATTACATGATGTTTAGTGTATTCAATTGACTTTCTATTACACACCTGCCTCTGTTTTTTAACAAATATTTTTAATTATTTATTAAAAGCTAAGTTTTATCTCATTTTGTAACTCTTTTTGAATTAATATAGGTGTGCACAAAATAGGGAACTCTGTTGTGTCTTTTGCTATATATCATATTATCCCTAGTAGCGCCCTATTAGTTCATTTTACTTGCCAAAACCTTGAGCTACCTTTTGTTCTACTTTTTGATTGAGTGTTTTTCGTATATTTAGATTTTTGTGGTTCGGCCGTTAACTTAGTATTTTTCCTACCTCGTATATCATTTTTTCTAAGTCCCACGTCTCGTAATGTTTTTTTTTCTAAGTCAAGCATTCGTCAACTGCGTGCAGCCTAATAGCCTTATTAAATTGAGAATCGGGGATAGTTTATGGTTCTATATAAGCACATTGGATATTTTTTTTAACAGAAGTATTTAGTTAGTGAACTTCTATGCAAAAGCAAGGTCTTCAGTAACTAAAAACGTCTTTGAAAAAAAAGATGCTGTGCGCTTATATAGAGCCGTATTCAATTGGGCGAATGGCAATTTAAAAAGTCAGGCAATTTTTGCCTTCGGCACTCATCGGCCAAGTGCTGTGAGTTGTAGTGCCTTAACGGCTTGCCGGTGCTCATCACCCAAGTGCTGTGCTTGTGAGTGCCTTAATGGCTTAACATGAGGCTTGCAGGGGATGAGCGCCTTCGGCGCTGATCGCCTAAGTGCTGCGAGATAACAGCTCGCCTTGCGAGTTAACCTTCATTGCCAAAGTCGTATGCACCACGCAAAGCGTGACGACGTCTCGTAGTTTGACAATTATAGTATGTGACTAGGAAATTGCCGTCAAAAATGGCAGGAGTAAAATTGTAAAGCTAGCAATGCTGTTTGCCACACAATGCAAGGCCTTTCCCCCATGTGTAGTTTATAGGTCTCGCGCTTGAGTGTTACTGTCTTGGTTTAAGTGGCTTGGGTTAAGTGTTACTGACTTTTGTAAAACGTTAGTGGCTTGGATTAAGTGTTACTGGCTTCGGTTAAGTGTTACTGCTTAGGGTTATTTTTTTTGTCCCTTGGGCTAGTTTTACGTCTTGGGTCTCGTTTTTGTTGTTTTGCGTTTTTTCGGGAAGCCATTTTTTTTCTTGCTTAGGCAATTTTAGATCGTGAAAAAATGACAAATATTCCTCAAATTAACTTGCAACCTCACTCACAGGCTCCCTGTTTCTACCTCTGTGGTGTGTGTAAGTTAATTTGAGGCATATTTGTTGTTTTTTTCATGTGTTTGCAGTTCCGTAGTTTGTCCGTTAAAGTCGTAATTTTGCGAGGCGCACAGTGCATGTAGGGTTTTTGATCCTAAGTTGTACGGGTTGTAATTCCTGCATGCCCTAACTGCTCGCCTTGCTTCATGAGGCTCGCAGTTGAGGCAAAGTCCCACGGACCTTGCAATGAGTGCCTTCCGCGGTCATTGCAGCCTAAGTCCTGAGTGGTCGATGGCTCGCCTCGCGTCCCGAGGCTCGCAAAGTGTGACCAACATTGTAAGCGCTCCGGAAACTGACAACTATTATAGTGATTGGATCCAAGCCACTAATTATTGGACTAGGCTACTCTAAATGAGATTTTATGTTTTTGCTAAATGTATAAAGTCTCTGGACTTGTTGGTGTGGGAGTGGTGCCCCAACATTAACTGATATATGCCAGTTATGGATGTCAGCAGCTTGTCATACAAGGGTAAAATGATGTTATCTTTTATAGGTTCACACTGTTAATTGATAATAACCCTGTCATATACATAGTTAAAAGACTAGAAGTTTATCTCACATACAAAAACATTTTTATATGCTTATCCAGTAAAGGTGATTTAAAAAAGAAAAACAAAAAAACATTCCCATACTAAATTGTCTAATTCAGGGGTGGGCAAGTTTGCACCTGGAGGGCCACACACAGGCCTGAATATGAGGATATCCCTACTGCGTACAGGCTAGACTATTGCTTCTTCAGACACCCTGATTAGTTCACCTGTGCATATGTCATGATCTACTGCTTCAGCGGGCTTGGAAAGAACCTATTTCAGACCTACTAGTAGAATTGCAGGGGCCATTGTTATCCTTGCTATCAGGATAAGGACCAGGACATGAACGCCAAAAACACCCAGGAAAGCATAGGAAGCAGGACCGTAGAGCTACCAACTGTTACTATTTCAGACACGATAACCAGCAATATCCCAAGCAAGGGGTATGCTTTTCCACAGAATGACACTTACACATAGATCATGCAAGTTCAAACTGGGCAATTGATTTATTGGTTAAAGTACAGCTCATGTATTCAAAACATCACCCAATTAAAATATGACACAACCTCTGATATCATCCCACTTATCACCCTTGCTGGCCAGGAACCTGTCTGAATAATCCTCTTAGTCCTTTTTTTGTTTCCAGCCTCCCAAGGTGTCATCAGTCAGAACAATAGGGGTTAATCCTATCTCACCCATCCTTTCATAACTGAATCCCCATTGTTCATGGCTTCTGCCAGCCCCCCCCCCCCCCCCTTGCCTACCAGGGTATCTGGTCTACCAATTACCCTGTAACTTGTAGCCCCCTTCCACAAGGAATGAAGATGATATACTTTATTAAAAGTATTAACCAATAATTGATATGATATACTTTATTAAAAGTATGTAACCAATAATTACATACAGGAATAACCTATACATATTAACTCAACAACATGGAACACAGTTAACCAAAATGGCTGTAATAGTACAAGTATACAGGCAGGACATCATCCTGGAGAAAGGGAAGAAATGCAACATTAACACGTCAGCCCAGGGTCCACAATAGTCCAGCAGTCCCAAAAGTCCAATGGTTCCCCTGGGCTTCACAACTTCTCCTTCCCCCTTTCTAGTATTTCCGAGAGAGTTACTCTGTAGCTACACTGGCCTCACTTGACCTCTTCTCTTGAGAGGCCATCAGCATTTTGATGGACCTTGCCCCGTCAATGCTGTATGGAGAAACTGAAAATCTGTAGGGCCAGACTTCCCAAATGGTATCACCTTGAATTAGTAGAGCCCAAATAGGGTAATGAATGCTGACTTCCACCTGGCTTTCTCAGCAAGGGGAATCTGCCAGTACCCCTTAGATAGGTCCAGAGTGGTTAGGTACTTAGCAGTACCTTGACTGTCTAACAACTCATCCATGCATGGAATAGGGTAAGCCTCAGTCTTAGTTCTTTCATTTAGGTTAAGATAATCTACACAGAAACTAGTGGTTCCATCTTTTTTAGGCACCAATAGTAGGGAAGCACAAGGGCTACTAGAATGTTCAATTACTCCCAATCTCAACATCTTCTTCAAGTCAAAAGATATACTATTCCTTACTGCCTGTAAGACTCTATAAGATGGTTGCTTTAGGGGAGGGCAACCTTCAGTGAGAACTTTGTGCACAGCTAAGGGTGAATACCCTGGGCTAGAGGAAAACAAAACCCAGTAAGGAGCAAAAGTGTCTATTAATTTGCTTTTCTGGGCTGAGCATTAATTTACTGATTGTCCTACCACCTCTTCCTGAGCATTCTGCCTGGCTGGAGCTAACAAATCATGTAGGACTCCTTCTTCTGGGTCACTGCCAGAAGGCAGACATATGGCCAACAAATTATGGGGGTGTCTCTGATATTCATTTAATCTGTTAATGTGGGCCACTCCGGTAACTTTTCTTTTGGGGTCTATAACCTCCACATAAGTATGGAAGTTCAATTTCTTAGTAATGGGATAGGGGCTTGTAGCATATCCTGAGGGTGGTGAACTAACATAAGCACTTCCTGTCCCACCTCAAGTTCCCTATCTTTGGTTCCCGTTTTGTAATATCTCTTGACTTAGGCTTGGCCCTCTGCCCTAAGCTTCTGGCGAATCACATCTGCATTTTTACATCCCTAGACCTATTTCCCTCTTGTTCAGCAGTGACTCAATACAGTACGCCCTTTTCCAACATATATTCATTTCCTTCAAGAACCTTCTCTTTGCTGCTCGGCCCTCTTTCTAGTTCCAGCCAAGGTTTCATCTACCCCCATCTCTGCCTTTACTTCGTCTTAACTGGCCCAACCCAGCCCCTGTTCCCCAGCAGGTAACAGACTTACCTCGGTTTCCATGTGCACCTCCTCGTCTTATTCCACTGGGCCAATCCTGGCTGTCTTGGCTGCTTGTACTTTGGTGACTGCATTCAAATAGTGACTCTCTAGATGCCCCAAATAATTGCTCAATAAATCATCCATCTGTAGCCCATGCTTAAACCCTGCTTCTCTGATGCCTCTCACAGTGCCCCAATCCAACAGTAAGTGGGCAACTGGGATGGGAAACCTTTGGGTAATATTGCTGTGAGTGGTACTAGATCTAGATGCACCACAGTCACAGTAGCCCAGTATTCTTAAAACCCTGGACCTCCCTCCCCTGGACCAAAACATGTTGGAAGTGTTGGAAGGCTGGGCATTGATCCTAATCAGGTCTGGGTCGCTCCTGGATTTTCGACAGCTAAATCACTCTACCCCCAGTAGTATATAGGTCTGGCAGCAGTACCCTAAGCCCTTCAGGGCAAGCTGGGGCAATCTTTCTTCTTGTTCCCAGACCCATATTCCTCCCCCTCATTCTCTAAGTCCAAGGCCAAAAACCAGCCACTACTTTAGGTCGGGACGCCAAGGCGGAGGGTGAAGGAACCGCTGGTCCCCCTTTTGTACTGGAACCCCAAAAGAGGTCAGCCAGTCAAGAAGCAGCCTCCCCAGTGGTGGGTTTCTGGTCCTGCACCCAAGCCCTTAGTCCATGCGGGCAAGTATAATAAAATTGCTCTATTAGGACCAGGTCCAGTCGTTCTTCCACGGTGGTCACCTCTTTACCCTTCTTCATTCTATCCATAAACTCTGGATGGGTATTCCTTGGGCCTGTGACATTTTTGCATATAGGTCTCTGGGGTTTGCAGCATATTTTTCCAATAGTACCTTACGGACCTCTTCATAAGTCCCTAGGTCCTTGGGGATCATTTTGAATGCTTCCCTGGCTCTCCCACTTAGCCTTCTGACAATACGTTTTATCAATTTGTCCTCTGTGATTTGATGCAAATCACATTATTGTTCAAAATCCTGGAGGAACCCATCAATGTCCCACTTTTCCTCACAGAAGGAAAAGGGGGACAACCGGATCCTGGCTGCAACTGTTTTTTTCACTTCCTTTGAAACTGCACCTCTCGACTAATCTTTATTCAGAGGGCTGTCACCTGATTCATGGATAGATCCTGCATAACATTGCCCCACTTCTGGAACCTCCTGAAGACCTTATCCTCCTCAGCTGCAGATAACCTGAGATCAGGAACTAGACCTAAGGTAGCCTCTGGAACAACATCCTCTATTCCAGCTCCTTGATCATGTCTGCCTTGGTTGTTCCAGCTGCCCTTGAGAAGCCTCTCTCCTGAAGTAGCTCCCTGAGGTCTGCAGTAGTCATACTGTCATACTTGGACATCCTGCTACTACTACTACTTCAGAGGCTTGAAAATAACCTAGTTTAGACCTACCAAGTAGAATTGTGAGCTAGGAGATGACCTCCAAAAACACCCAGGAAACAAAATGAAGCACGATTGTAGAATTATGGTCTGTATTTCAGACAAGTTCACCAGAAATAACCCAACCAAGGATTATCCTTACCCACAGAATGACACTTACCAATAGATTATGCAAGTTCAAACTGGGCAACTGATTTTTTGATTACAGTACAGCACATTTATACCAACCATAACCCAATCAAAACAAGACACAACCTCTGATGTCAGTCCCCCTGATGGCTGGGTACCATTCATACACCAATAATTACATGCAGGAATAAACTACACATATTAACTCAATATCATGGAACATAGCTAACCAACATGACTGTCCAAAAGCCTTATTAAATTGCGATTCTGTAAATTTAAAAGGGCTCTATTTAAGCACAGAGCATATTGTTTGTACAGATGTTTTTAGTTAGTGAACTTCTATCTAAAAGCAAGGTCTTCACTAACTAAAATCTTCTGTAAATAAAATATGCTGTGTGCTTAAATAGAGCCCTTTTAAATTTACTGAATCGCAATTTAAAAAGGCTGCAAGTGTCCAGGCAGGACATAATCCTGGAGAAAGGGAAATAATTGCAATGTTAACCCATGTTAACCCATGACAGCCCAGAGTTCACAATAGTCCATCAGTCATAAAAGTCCTATGATGACCCTGGTCATCACCCAGGGAAGTGGGGAGGATGAATATTTTTTTTCTTATAAAGCCTACCTTTACTGTTCTGAGCATATTTTTATGTGGTGATCTGCTGGATAAAATGTAATTGTTTGGAGCTTGGTCCATTCATTAAACAAGATTCCAGCCAGTGAAGAACATTGTGATGATATAACCTTGTACCTGAAAGCCACATACATACAATTTAATGGGCAGAGACCAGTAATGAATTTCTATTTTGAAATTGTAATATTGAATACTGCTTTTAAAAACAATTGAATATAAATTTTGTTAATGATCAATGCATAATTAAAGCATGTATCTCCTGTTGCTAGGGCATCCTAGTAGCCTTTCAAGTTGGATAATGAGATTGTTTGTTCCCTTCAAACAAAAAAAGGCTCAATTACCCAATCACACCTCTCACGGAAGTTTTCTCCTATTTATTCTCATTATTACAAAAGTATACTTAGATTTTTTGGCTGAGTTGACCCACTTGAATGTATGCGCATCCCATGCCCAGCTACTACCCCTCCTCAATAATAGGATTATCACACACCAGATAATATCAGTCGCATTTACAGGTAAAATAATCACTGCAAATAAATGTTTTGTGCATATGAAAATATTATTCCATAGCATGCACCTATAACATCAGGCTGCCTGCAGGCTATTGAAAATGTGCTGCCTTAGACCTCATGGTCCTAGGCAGAAACACATTACAGCATTATTTACATATGCAAAATGGAAGCAGAGACTCCTGTATCCTGGAAGAAGTTCATATTACCACAGTCTGCACAGCACTGAGGATTTTCCTATTTTAGGTCATGATAATCATCACATTAGACACATCAAAACCTACATGCATTTCTTACTTGGGCTTACTTGGGCTTGGCTTTCTATTAAGTTCTATTGCCAAGTAGCTAATAGAAGTGTGTCTTTCAACAAAGTTAAATCATTTTTTATTTTCTATTTCTTCTAGGTTTCAAATGTTCATAGTAATACAGAACAGGTAACCAAAGTTCTCTGAGTTCAATCATTTAATCAGCAAAAAAAGTCTATAGACAGTAAATATGTCAATGGTAGACTAAAGTCTGGATAAAACAAAGTCTATGAAAACCAATTAAAATGTATTTGGTCTAATGTGAAGCTAATCATGCTTGTGTCATGGGGATTCCATCTTGAACTTCTAGTCTACCTGTAGCTTGGGAGGAAGGGTTCTTACTAGGGCTTTAGCCTTCTATTCAGTTTTATTGCCAAGTAGCTATGAGAAGTGTATCTTTCCACAGAGATGAATAGATATTTTATCTGAATCCTTGTTATTTTCCATTTCTCCTTAGTTTTAACTCCATTAGGAACACAGAAAAACTGTCTGCTGCCATTAAAGCATCGCTGAATACTATAGTAACAAATTAAAGGCAGTATTTATGTTTTTGATCTTTGTGAAAAAAAATTACATATTTTAAAGTCAATGTCTTTAAGAGCAAACTATACATATGACTGTTCAGTGGTCCTATGATATTAATAATATTATTGTAGATAATCTTCTGTTAATGTATTGCTGGTATTGTATTAAAGAAAAACCTAGTTATGTTCTGATTCTCTTTATACTGATAACGGCAAAATATTTCAGAATGAAGAGTAATTTGAGATACAGTCTCCTTGTCACGCCGCCTGGGCATGAGATGGATAAGCAGCTGCTAACACGTCACTGCCAAGTGGCATCAACCAGTGGTGTTTGCGTTGGCAGCACAGGCGTGAAAACATCCCTCCGAGCCCTGCCATGGAGCCTTTGGGATTAAACAGTAATTATATGGGTCAGAGAGCAGAAACTGACCAAGGGAAGTTTCCAATCTGCTGATAGTGGAAGGAGATAAGGAAGGAGATGTGAGAAGAGAGTCAGGCACAGTAGAAATATAGCATGATAGTTCTTCAAGTATATTATAAAAGATTTATCGATACAGTGCCCCTCTGTGGGACCCAGTGAAGATAAAAACACAACACAAATAACATATCCACAACACTGGCAAGTGATATTACTATTCACATTGCTTCTTCAAATTCAGGGTGATACATTATTGCCCCAACAATAATGGAGCAATGACAAAATATCATATACAAATGATGTACTTTGATTGTTCAGTGTCCAATTAAAAGAATATACATATTAACTATATATACCAGTTGGTATTATAAAAGCTGAAAAGCAATAGGGTCAATAAAGACAGAGAGTAAAGGTAGTTAGTGTTCACTAATTTAAAACAATATATGGGATGAGAATGCAGTGGGAACATTGCATTTATTGAGATTTAGAGCTGGAAATTGAGTTTGAATATGGAATTGATAAAGTTTAGGTGGCAATCATTTCTCTGAAAAAGAGGTCATAATATAAACGTCAGAAGACTGAAAAGCAATTTGTGGAAGAATTCATTTACAAAAAGTGTAATAGACAACTTTAGCTGCCTTTCATCATGAGTGGTAATGACAAAGTAAGGGGATTCAGTAAGATGCCAGAGATATGTAAAAGGCTCTTGTGAAGCTTACTTAAATGAGAACTGCAGTTCAAGAAAAGAGACACTTGTTTATCAAGTACAACCAAACTAACAATGGGCCTCATTCAACTGCAAGCCCGTAATTGCCTCTAGCCCATAGATTTGGCTGTGGGCTACATTAAAAAAAAAATGTAGGTGCCCAATATCAGTAGCTGTGTAAGCCATGGACCTTCATTTTGGGGGTAAAATCTGAATTTTTGAGCACTCTGTTTATGAGTGCAGGAATCTTGTTTGTGATTGGTATGTCACTTCCTGATAGGTGGATGATGGGGATGTGTGCTTGTAGTTATCAGTCCAGCGAGGGGTGGAGAAGGAGGGAATAGGCCCAAGACCATAGCCTTTTTGATAAGTTAACAATATTGAAATTGACACCACACCCCTCCCCTCACTGGCCAAAAAGCAGGAGGTTGCATCAAAAATGTAAGTTGCCCTTCGTACACGCAACTTCCACCAATGTGTCATGGATTCTGCCGGATCCAGCAGAGGCATCAACCTTTATTTTTTCTAATTAAAAACTAGCTGTGTGAGTTGTTTTTTTTTTGCTTAACTTTGTTCATAGTCAGAATTTAAGTTTTCGAAAATGTATTTTTATTCATTGTGTAGTGGACATTTAAACCTGAACATATTTTGATAGATACGACATATACAACATTGTTTTGTTGGCTTGCATCTACTGTATGTTTCTATACTTATTGTGATATTGAAAATATTAATTTATCATTTAATTCTGCACCTTTTGCATGTTTTCCTGCTTATAAGGGATTCTCTTAGAAACATTAGACTTTTGCCACATTGTAGTGAATGTGTTAGAAGACAGTTCAGGACGATGTTCCTTATTTTTATCACAAAGCCTTTGAACTACACACTTTATTAATACATTTTCAATAATTAGAGGATCTCATTACCCTGCAAACTAATATATCCTTTGCTGGAAGCTTTCCCGAAGACGTTGAATGCTGTAAGTCAAATTACTCTTTTGCAGCCTCTATGCTGCAAATAATCTGATTTCCACATTCCCCACTCTACCAGTACCTATAATGGTCATACACTGTACTGGTCATTATTTATTTTTTTTAAATATATTTTTATTAAGAGCACCAAAATACAAATGTTTCACCAATAGAACATAAATAGCATAGGCAACGCCCTAGAAAAGTGCAAACATACACATTAACCTTTTAACTTTAACCTTTTAACTTTAATTGTTATATTTTTGTTATTTCAATTTTAAGTTATACCGAAATGCAATTACACATGTACGTACGTGTTGAAGTACAATCTTATAGACTGAGAGCCTACAAAAGCACACAAAGAGTAAAGAAAAGAGAAGAGAGAGAAAAAAAGAGATGGGCAAGAAGAGATAGCGTTCAACACTATGCCTGCTCTAAAGGTGATCTCCTTATAGCTTGTTCCGGCCCTGCTGATTTACCACCCGACCTTAAGGGTGCAGGTGTCCCAACATGAGGCCCATTTCCCATATGATTGATCCAGGTCCACTGAAATAACACTCATGTCATATATGAATTTAAGTTTCTTCAAAACTGCACTATATGCAGGTACTTCTGACTTCCAGGCTTTGGCCAGTTTAACCTGATCTGCTAAGAACACCTGGTGTGATAAAAGTTGAGCTTATTTAATGAGGTCCTCTATGGGAAGGCTCTTCTGGCTTTTGGGGGATCCTGCGACCTCAAAGTCTCTCCAAGATATCATATGTCTCCCGCCAAATATGAGCAATCTTAGTGCAGTCACAGATTGTCTAGGGAAAATAACACCTAGATATTTATTTATGTTCTCTCTCCCTGACTCTAACTCTCTTTATATTCGGGTTGTCCCTGATAGCAGCAGCTAGGGGTTCAATGCACAATGCGAAAAGCAGAGGGGACAGGGGGCAGCCTTGTAGCGTTCCTCTTGTAATTTTAAAGGATCAAGATTTAAACCCCTGATAGGCAACGCATGCTGTCGGGCCGAATACAGTGCTAAGATACCCTTTACAAGCTTATCACTAAGACCAAACTTGTGTAAAGTCTCGGCCATATACGCCCAATCAATCCTATGAAAAAGGCCTTTTCTGCGTCAAGGGAGAGAAGCATCGATGTTTTGGATCGATTCTACATCAAGCAAAATTAGAATACGTCTGGTGTTATCTGGTGCTTCACGACCCTGAATAATCCCTACCTGGTCCGGGTGTATTAAGTTCGGCAGCACCTGAGAAAGCCTTTTCGCTAAGATTTTAGAATAAAGTTTGATGTCACAATTGATCAGAGAAATAGGCCTTATATTGGGATGGGTCCTTCCCTATTTGGGTATTACTATTACCTGGCTTCCAGGAATTCTGGTCTCACTGGCTCACCAGACAAGAAATCGTTAAAAAGCAATTGAAAATGACGCACAAACATATCTATAAATTGCTTGTTATAAAAATTGGTGAACCCATCCGGGCCAGGGGCTTCATGTAACTTAGACTCTGTTATAGCTCTCTTAACTTCAGTTAAAGAAATTGGATTATCTAGCAAATCAGATTGTCCACTATCACGTTTCGGAAGATTAATGGAAGACAGATAATTATCAATTTGGGTCCTATGATCAAACGTGCCCGAGCTAGCAGGTGGTGAATACAAATCAGCATAACATTTTTCAAATGCCCCTGTGATGTCATTCGGCTTATAGATGGTCTTATCATTCTCCTCCTTTAGTATGCGGATAAAAGAGTCTGCCCTTTGCTGGTTGAGCTTTCTGGCTAGCATTTTGTCTGGCTTATTCGAGAACGTGAAATACTGAGATTGAGTTATTTGCAATACAGTTACAACCTGCCTATGAAGAATCATGAGTCATGCCTAGCTGAGTAATGGGTGTATTCTCTACTAGTAGGGTGAACCATTCTCCACGCATCAAGCATACCATGATTGTTAAGAAAAAGTTTGAGGTATTTTGTGGCAGAGGAAATTACCACCATGGAGGCAGAGCCAGATCTATCTCTTGCTTGGTCTAAGACTGAATTCATGTCCGCCCCGCCAGGTTCCACACTGACTGTTGCCAGTCAGACATTATATCTCATATTTTATGAAAGAATGCGGATTGCCCAACATTTGGGGCATATGTACCGGTCATTATTTATTACTATTTGAAGAAAATATATTCCATGGAGATTGTCATGAACACCAGGACAATTGGACCCCAATGGATGCTAGCCAGTTGGACCAAAGGCTATATCACTTTGGTTATGAGTATAGGACCAAGGTCCAATCGTTAAACGTTTTCTGATGTTTCCTCAAGACATGGTATGTGCTCTGGACCCGCCAAGAACAATTTCCACCAGGCCACCAAAGCCTAGAGTGCTCTGGGTCTATTTAAAAAAAAATAGCCACTAATTTTGAATGTATAACATGTTTCAGGGTGTAAGAATTTTACTGAGCCCAAAAAATATATATATTTTGTGGGTAGTATCACTTGGTGACCAGCCAACCACGATACCCAGTTTGCTTCCAGTCCCTAGTTTCCTGACCAAATTCGAACTTGCAGTAAGCAGTAGATCGGGCTCCACAGACTTCTATGGGAGATTTGCAGACCTGATTAAGTCATTAAATATTGAATATCAAGTTGAAACCAAGTGAATTACTACAATAAATATCATAGAGTTAAGCAAACGGGCTCAACTAAAAGAAAACATGAATATTACATGAAAAATATACTGTAATCCTGGACTAGTGGAGGCTCTCAGAGGACAGATCCACCACTGATCTAGTGTGTGTGCACATAACAATCACCCATTACAAAATAAAGAGGCAGACACAGTGAATCTGTCTCAAAAATTTACTGAAAAACTGTAAATTTTCAAGAAGCACGGTTAGAAATGTAACAAGACAATGCAGAAATATAATCAGTGTGGTGCAAATTGATCCAGTGAGGCTGACTAAAAATAAAATAAGAAACCTAACTATTCCCTAGCACTGTTGAAAAATGAAGAACACTTATTTATTGTTTATATCTGGTCACTACACAAGAATAACTATAATATTACAGAATGGATTCTCAACAAAAAAAATCCCTACATTGTTACAAAAACATTCCATAGCATCTATATATTGAGTTCCCCTGTGATAAAAGAATCCCATTGATCTAAAACCTTCAAGTGTAAAAAATCTAAATTTAGTGTGACGCAGCTCTGAAATGTTCTGTGTGGGCAACAAAATAAGAGGGGAAGCAGAAAAAAATATGTAGAGTTTAGTAAGGTTTTTAGTCTTACTATAAGCAATTCTACTTAATGTTGGTCTTCAAGCAGGGCTACCAATACTCTAGACCTATGTGAGATGTTTTCACACATCCAATGTGGTTCACTTACAGTATCATGTAGAAATCAAGTGGGGGCAGGCAGATATGGTGGATGGCTATGTTAGGGGGCTCTCTTCTGGTGTGGTGGAATGGGAGCCAACTTGTCCCTGAAAGTGTTCCAACAAGGCGGCCAAGATTAACCCCATCCTGTAAAAATGATGGTTCAGCCAAAGAGCTGTCCCTCCACAGAATAGGAAAATTGTTGATGCTGGAGGCTGAAAGTTCAAGTTCCATCTGGCTATGGTATTTCCAGTTGTTGTACCCAATCCATCTGAGCTCATGGAGCAGCTGTCTCTGCAGTCCATCCAACTCCAGTAAATGTCTGCACATCTCATATTGCTTCTGCTGGATTTGAAGGCCCTGCTTCCCCTCCCATGTGGGAAAGAGTGGCTGTGGGATGGGAATGCTGCCATGTTGGAAGCTGCTTCTTGTGGCACCTCTTCTGGAGTCGGTGGTAATCTGTTGGAGGAGCAGGGCTATGGGATAAAACACCAAAAGGCTAGCAGGTGCCTGTATGGTACACATGATGTTATCATCATCTCCCTCATCCCGTCCAGGATCCTCCTCCTCTTTTGTTGGCTGCTCCTGCTTCACTGGTGGGGTTATAGATGAAGAATTGCAAATAGTAAGTGTCAAACTAAGTAAGACAAGTCAGACTGTAATCAATCCTGGCTTGATTTAACTAGAGGACAATAAATTTTTCTTCCCAGTGTATTCAATAAAATAAATTAACTGAATAAAAATGTGCTATTTGTTTACTCAGGTTCAGTTTACCTAAAATCAGAAAAGGAGCAAATCATTTTCAGTGGCACTGTTGATTTAGTGATAAAAATAGGAACATCAGGAGTAATGCCCACACATGAGAAATACCTACAAAGTCTGATATTCTCTCTCTCTCAGTTTTAGAGATTTAGAGATTCAGTGTAGAGAAATGCTAGTGAGAACACACAGAGATACATATGTAGTTTTTCTAATTTTACAACACTTGCAGATGTCAAATTTTGGTTCATATCCCTAAAGCATTAATGTCTTTCCTGCTTTGATAATTTGTTCCTTTGAATATTTTGGCCTGTTCTTTTTATGTTTAATTCAAAAGCACAGATGTCAGAGTGTGAGGTAGATTGATCAGTGCGTCATATTCTGAGTTAAAGCTTGAGTTATTTTTGGAGTTTACTGGAGTTTACAATAATAAGGATTAAGCAACGAACAGCTAATATAATCACGTTATCGGCATTCGTGTACATTTTTTTTATTATAATACACATGGAATATACAGTTCTACTACATCATTAAAAATTGCACCTGGTCTTTTTCAATTAAACGTCACAGTTCACGCACAATTACAATTATTCTAAGTGGGTTGAGGATTAAAGCAGTCCTCCGCAATAAAGTCTTAGAGCCCCATTAAATTGCTCCAACTTTAGAAATCATAGCCCGTAAAGGAGCTTGCAAGAGTTCTGGCTAAGAAATTGGCTTCTTTCAGCTACTCGCAAATGATCTGCGGGTTATAGGTGGAAAATCCCTACGGGCTGCTTTAATAACCCATAACCACGGGTTTGACTAATTGATCATGTTCATGGCCGCAAATGCAATGTGCGGAAGCATGGTTTACGGATTTGAATGTCGTCCACGTATTTTGCGCTGTTTGTCTAAATGTATCGCTCTGTAACTCCACTGAATTTAATGGGGCTATTAGGCTGCATTTCACTTGGTAAATTTTAATGCACAAAAATCACATGTAATAAATAACACTGCTGTTACATGCTGTATGTAAAAACCCTAATGTGAAACCCTATGGCCCTTGTTGTGACCATTTACTGTGGCCCATTTAAATAACCACATGCTAAAGCTGAATGCACTTATATATAAGCCCTCACTATTGATCATTTTGCACCCTTTCTTGCAACCAAACTTTTATTCATTAATGAGGTGGTGAGTATAGTAGGAAGGACTCATAAATCCCCCACATTCATTTTTGGTTCGTTGGTTGCTGTTCGTTGGGTGTATATATATATATATATATATATATATATATATTTGTAGTAGGGACCCTCTCCCCTGGTAGCTGGTGTGTGGCCAAAGCTACGTCATCTTGGCCTGAAAAGAGGGCCAAGGCATAGAAAGGAGATTGTGAAAAAAGGGGAGAGGTGGGTGGGTTTGACTGTCAGCATGCTTGATGAAGACAGGTGATTGGGGTTTAAATAGGTGGCGTGGGGAGAGGGACTCTCCCAAAATTCCAGGTGTTCACCTGATTTCATATACATATATATTTATATATATATATATATATATATATATATATATATATATATATGTTTGGGTCCCTCTCTTGCCCCGCCTCTTTCTTTGGCGGGGCTCTCTGCAGCTTTATAAGGGCTTCCTGTTTGCACCTCAGCTCATTTGAGTCTGTGTCATGACAGGTACTGCTGCTCTTGTCTGCTGCTCCATTTGTTTTTTGGACTTGCTGGAGAGCGATGGTTCCTCCCGAGGTAAGTTATCCTGACTTCCTTACACTTTCCTACTATAGATCTGGACCTGAACCTACTTGTCTATGCCCTTGTCCACGTCCAAGTTAGCACTTTGGCTTCCCTACTCCTTATTCATGTGGTTTCTGGCCCAGATCTACTAAACGTCTACCCTCCTTACACTCTCTACTCAGCCCTCTCAGGGCACCACTTCTGATACCTCCATAAATCCTACATTTGTCTTTGCTAGGCACCGCCTCAATCACGCTTGCATAGTCCTATTCACTAGACTCAGCCACATTCGTAAGCCACATCAGCCTTTGCTTGGCTCCACCTCAATCACGTTTTCATAGTCGCACTTGCCTTCTCCAGGCTTCATCATACTCGCAAGCCCGACATCAGCCTTCGCTAGGCACCACCGCACTGCTCCTTCTCCTTCGTCCTACACTAGCCCTCTCATCTATTGCCGCTAATGTCTTTTTCATGTATCACCTAATACTCTTTCCCTACAGTAGCCTCCTGCACAGTTGCTGCTGATCCCAGGGTTACCAGCAGTTCATCACTCCTCTCTGAGACTCACCTTCAGCTCACTAGCGACCTCATCCACTATCGCTGCTGTTCCCAGGCATATCAGCAGTCCTTGCTTTCGCGCAAGGACTCATCTGGCCTTCTGACATGGCCGGATGCCAGGTAGCACCTTTAACATTCTGTACCTGGCCACATATAGATATATATATATATACCTATTGTTTTTCAAATAAACATAAAAAAGATGTTGATTAAAAAAGTAAATAGAAAACATAGAGCCAAATTGTAAATGTTGACCTTCTAACATATAAGTACATTTTTCCAATGTTATAGTTTCATTTATTTTGTTGTTAATTGTGGACCAAGACAATAATCAGTTTTTTTATTAAGCCATAATATGTAATTTACTTATTTCATAAATTGTTGAATTCCGTTTTTTCTGAATATTTTCACTCCTATGGAAAGATGACAAGTAAACAAATGAGTGGTGAATTAGTTTTCTTTATTAAACATGTTTATAAAAATTTTTAAAATAAATTATTTTCCACACTTTTGGGGTAAGTGGACAACTCCACCAAAAACGAGACTCAATAGCTAAACAACCCTAAAGCAATTTCTTTGGTATTTTGGGAAAACAAAATTAGCCTCTCTAGAACTAAATCTTGTTTCCAATAATGTTTGTGTTTATTCTTTCTTGTTTTATTTGCATTGTTATTTTTTTCTCTGCCATATGCCCACCTTTATCTCATTATATCCTCTATTTTCTATATTGTCTATAAGATATTGTTTAATACAAAACCCATTAGTTTGCAGAAGAGTACAGTAAACATTGTAAACCCCTTTGCAGCATTAATTAAAATGGTAGAGTACAGATTTATAATAGATAAAATCCATTATTTTTCACTAATTAATTTGAAAAATAAGCTGTAGGAACAACAAAAGTTGCCACAAGATTTGTTAATTCTAAATGAACGTTTTTTTTATCTGGCAAAGAAAAGACACAGAGCAGTCCTACATTAAATTTAAATGCCACAAACAGATGTGGAGTGAATATTTAAAAAATACAATTACACCATTGCAACTTCATATAGACACACAACAGACTCTGAGCTTCATTCAAAAGCAAGCCTGTAATTACCTGTAACCCGACATTTTGGCTGCGGGTCACATTTTTTCTAAACATTTTGATGTATTCAATTGTCTCTTATTCTTATGCCTTTTATTACTTTCCCAGTATTTTAAAGTACAGTTGTGTGTGTTTATTTGCTGCTGCTGTTATACGAACAGGTGTTTAACCCACATGCGAGTCCTATCTAGTACTCATATAAGTTTTGTTACATTTGCTATTGCGGGCTTGTTGAATTTTTGTAATTGAAAATCAATTTTGCGTCTTTAGCACTGGTAACATTTACAGGCTTCAAAAATTAATGGAAGAGATAGGAAAGATTTTGACAACTGCAGTGCTTTTGATCCTGTAACTCTTAATTGGATTTCCAGGTAGCTAAATGTAGCTAATTGAATATGTTACATTTACAGGTTCAAGTAATTGCGATTTGGCCGATTGAATGACGCTCTCTGTATGTACCCCGTTTTGTATATACCGTCTTTGGAGTAACAATTCTTTCCTTTTTGCATCTTTATTTTTCTTTATTTTTTTTTTTTAATAATATACATGTTTACAATACAAAATAACAAAAAAGACATAAAACAGGAAAAAAAAAGAAAAAAATACAAAACACAACATGTAAGTCAGTTCTCTATTCTTGAGCTCCTTACAATCTTTGGAAGAGAGTATTATACACTCAGACAAGGTTAATTGGAGCCTATGGGGTATCACAATAATACAAAATCTCTTTAAGAGTAAAAACTTGTATTCCCTTGAAGAGGTAAATTCAAAATATGGTCTACCCTTAAATAATTGGCTTTAATATAATAGAATGAAACAAAAATTTGAATAGGTATAAATACCATCAGCTATCCAACCATGAACTCTCTCAGTTCAAACAAATCAGCTATAGACATCACAGTAAACATTTAATCTCTAAATGCTTCCAAATTATCAGATCAAAGAAAGAACAGTGTAAACTGTTTAGAATAAAACAATGGGAAAAAGATATCAACCTTTCAAGGTCAGATACCGAGTGGAACCAGGCTTTTCACGCGACGGAAAGATTAATTAAAAACGCAGCATACAGAGAATTACGGTATATTTCAAAGTGCTTCAAAGATGGCATTATGTCCCCACCATGGTGGCAAAGATGTCCCAAAACAAAGATCTAGAAAAATGCTGGAGGCACTGTGGTTCTGTTGGAAGTGCCAAACATATTTGGGGGGAATGTGAGGAAATACAACCCTTTTGGAAAAAATGTTTTGAGCGGCTGTCCTGTAACTTAAATAGACCCCCCCCTTCCATAAATTCAAAAGAAGTAGCATATCTTATTCTATTTTTATGACCTCCAAAAGATTTATAGCAATTAATTGGAACCACAATAACATCCCTACTTGGAAATCTCTATTCGAAGAAATTTACACAATCAGAACCTTAGAAAGGGACTATATAAAGTTGCATCAAATTCCTAAGGACTCTAAAAAATGGGCTTTCTGGGACGACTTGCATTTCTAAAAATGTAACTGACCAAATCAAGATGATATGATCAGCCCCCTCCCCACCCTGATGCTTTGTCTGTTTTTTCTTTTCTTTTTTTTTTTTTTTTTCTCTTTTTTAATATGCTTCTTAACAACTCTGTATTAATGCAAAGAAACGTCAATTTTGTCTTATGTAGAGGCCATGATGAATAATATATAATGTATGTTTTCTAATTTCTTCAATAAAATAAAAGGAAAAAGAAAAGTTATCTATTCTTCATATATTTGTCCAAACTTTGCCTTTTTAAAGATGAATACAATGCAGAGAAATTCATACTATCTATATTATTTGCCATTTCCCTAATTTTACATATAACTTGAACTAGTTCTTTCGAGGATGGAATATTTTCTGGTTCCACCTTTTAATTACAACCCATTTTGCAGCTAACAAACAATGTGAAATCAGCAGGTTTTTTTTTTTAATGGAACCTTTTCATCAAACATATGAAACAATACATTACTCATTCAAATGTAATTATTATTTTAGTTAATTTTGAGATATGAGTAATACATTAATTCCAGAAAATCTGAAGTTTACTACATTTCCACCACATATGTAATTGTGTACCTTTTTCCAAACATCCCCTCAAGCATAAATCAGATTTACTTTTATGATATATCTGATTTGAAAAAAGTTCTCTGTTTACAATGTTTTGAGAAGTCTTTTTAAATAATTTAAAGGCTTTCATTCAAATATCCTCTGACCATTCCTTGGCCAACTTGCTTTCCCAAGTTAACATTTTATCTGATTTTCCTATTTCTTCAATTTTTTTATGATTTTATTACATCTAGCAATTTTATGTTCTTCGCCGTTCTTTAGGACTAATTATGTACTAATTTCTCTATAGTTAGTGAGTTCATAGCACCATTCCAATAACGTATGAAGCATTGCTAAAACATTATAGCCAAGAATTCCTATTTAGCTGAAATGTTTTTAAAAGGTCATTATAAGATAGAATATCTCTAGGTGCCAAAGGTGATGGAAAACTTGACAGTTTTAACTTATCTTTATGAATGTACTAAAACTTAAGAATTGACAAAATATTTTTTGATAATCCTTAAAACTTTTTAAATTCCCAGAGCTGGCAATGACATAAAGAGTTGTCTAGGTTAATTAGGAACTAGTTCATATTCTATAGTTACTCATCTAGCTTAATTATGGAAGCTATTCTATCCTAATAAATGTGAAAGCACAAATGAATCATGAACGTCATTGATATAAGGTGAGGCCAGGACTCCTTTATCTAAACTCGTTTTTGTAATTTTTGGTCCAATTATTGGTATTTTATTATTATATAAATATCTATCAATAATTTTCTGAAAACTTTGGATAAGATATTTTGAGGGATACATCTCATTACTTAGATTATCCTAGGAATGACCATCATTTTGACAGCTGCTACTGTCCAAGTCCAGGATAAATTAGCATTTTTTTTTTCATTCTTGCAAAATGTGTTTTACATGATTATATACAATCAATAATTTGTCTTTCAGTATTTTTAAAAAAATGAACACAATTATTATTGCTAAATGAGTGATATATTTACTGTCACATTTTAACTGATATGTTCATTGTAAACTTTCTATTTGTATCTGATTTAATCCCCTATAAATTACTTCTGATTTTAAGATATTAACTTTAAAGTATGACACGTAACTGTACTCTTCAAAAATGTTAAGTATAGTAATGATTCTTCAGGATCCAACATATTTAATACTATATTATTTTTAAAAAGTGTGATTTTATATTCTTCCTTGCCTATGCTAATCCCCTGAATGTCTACCAGTGTTCTAATAAGTTCAGCTAACAGTCCCATTGCCAAAATAGAAATCAAGGGAGGTAAAGGGGATTCTTATCCTTTTGATAAAAAAAAAAATCAGTGTTGAATCCATGTCCACATATTGAGGCAATAGGGTTACAATAGAGTGCAATAATCGCCCAAAACAAATATTTGTAAAACTTGATCTATAAAATCTATATAATCAAAGGCCTTCTCGTCATTTAATGATAGGGTAATCATTGGGCTATACAGTTTTTTCGAAAATTACATAATGTTCTTCAATTTCCTAATAGTGTCTGCTCTGTGTCTTTTACTAACAAGCCCAGTCTGTTCTTTGTTTATTAAATTTGGAATTAATTTACTCAGGGCCTCATTCTATTAGCGGCCGCAGCCGTTGCGGGGCCGCAAGGACCTGCCGCAAGCTATTCGGCTATTCTATTCCCTTACGGCCGGGGGCTCCGGCAGGCTTGCGGCCGGCGCCTTGCTATCCCTTGCGGCCGCTCGCGCCGGAGGAAAGGCTTTGATCTAAAACGGCCGCAAGAGTTTCGGCCGTAAGAAATCCCTATTTGCAATTCCATTGCTCCGGGAACCCTCTCTGCAAGGCTAAAAACGAGCCGCAGCTTACTTGCAGGAAAGAGGTCCCGCTAGCACCAATTAAGAACATAAAATAGCCCAAATAAAGCCATCCTGCACTTTGCAGAGCTTATAAAGTGATATTCTGTGTTAGCAAAAATAGCACATAATTACCCTATACTCAAATCCGTAAAATATATTTTTTTTAATATCCGTAAAATATCCATGTAAAAAGTCCAGAGGGCTTGGAGCACCTCAGACCCGCCCACGCCGCAGCCGGAAAATAAACAGTTAATTTGAACTCGGGTTTGGGCTGATGTGCAAGCTTGAGAGTGGGTTACTTTTAATCCTCATGTCCCCCAATATGATCCCTAGCATTTACAGAGCTATTTTTGCATTTTTAGATTTCTGAGTTTACGGCCGGTTCCAAGATATGCGGCCGGCCGTAAGAGGAGATCCTTGCGGGGCCGTATAATAGAATCGCGAGTTAACAGAACCCCCGCAAGGAATCGCAGCCTTACGGACGATTTACGGCCGGTAATAGAATGAGGCCCTCAGTCTGTTAGCTTACATTTTGGAATAAATTTAACATTAATATTTATTAATGAAACAGGTCTATAATTCTTATATTCTTCAGGATTTTTATCAGGTTTCAAAATGTTAGAGATGTGCGCTTCCACCATCTCTTGTGGCAGGTTACCTTTATTTTCTATCTCATTAAACATATCTTTTAAGGGATTAATTAGGTAATCTTGAAATGTCTCATAATAGGAGTTTAACGAACTGTCTTTTCCTGGTGCTTCATTTGCTTTCAAACTTTGTATAGCCATTGATTTCCTTCAAAGTTATATACTCATTTAATATAATTAGTTCATTGTCTGATACCTTAGAGAGGTTAATTCTACTTAGAAATTGTATTATATTCGCTTTCATAGGTTTTGCAAAGCCCTTACCCCCATCTTAAGTGAGTGGTAATAATAATGAAAGAAAACATTTCCAATATCCTTAGGTTGACAGTATAAAACACTGTTCATACCTTTTAAGGACCGCTATTCTGTTATTAAACTTTTGTTCATTTATTGTCTAAACATTTTCCAGCTTTATTTCCCATCAAGTAATACTTTGGTTGGAAACACCATAATAGTCTATCTGTTTGAAATGGTATAATTTTTGTAATCTGTAAATTTAAATCATTAATCTGATTCATTTTATCTTTACTGAGATCACATGTATTGTTATTCTGAAGCCCATTTAATTCAATAAACAGCTCTCACAGGGGTGTACCTCTCTCTTTTTTAATTTCTGCTGATCTAGAAATCATCATGCCCTGGATATATGCCTTGTCAGCACACCACACCATCAGTTTCTGTGAGATTGAATCTTAATTAATTCTGAAAAAAAAAACTGAATGTCTGCCTTAATTTTGTTTAACCGGCTCTCTAGATCTAAATAAAGAGAAGTCCATCTTCCATGGCTTAATTCTAATTGGTCCTTGTCTATCTTGGATGGCCATATGTACTAAACCATGATCAGACCAAACTATATCATTGATTTTCACATAATCTATTGACCTTAAAGTTATCAAATCTACTATACAATAATCTATTCTAGTATAAATAAATAAAATAAATAAATAAAAGGTCCTCCAGGCATCATACAGATCATAGTTTGTTAACGTTTTAACACTTTTTTAGTTAACTCACTAGAATGTATTTTCTAGAGGATAACTTCAGATTTTCTAGAGGATAATTTATCCATTTAATAACATATTATAATCTCCACATAATATTACAGAGCCTTTTTTCACTTGATAGACTTGTGTCAAAATGTTATTTAAAAATCTAAATTGGCTTTTGTTTGGAGCACATATGTTAACTAATGTATAATAATTATTATTTATTTTACCTATCCTTGTAATAAAACATCCTTCATAGTCTATTATTTCAAAATTTTCTTGTATGGACATTTTTTTATTAAATAGAATTGAAACACCTCTTGATTTTTTACATAGGTGGAGTATATACTTTCAAGGTAATTATTATTATAACATTTTTTTATTTTTCCATGGAGGCATACCATATTTGCTTAATATTTTATAATTTCTAATCAAACAGCTCTTTGTTTAAGGGTTGAATTAAGGCCTTGGGCATTTTGGGACAAAATTTAAATCAACATTCCAAACTAAAATTTCTAATTTTACTTCCAGCTATTTAAATCCATTTAAAAACTCTGGCTTCCAGCCACACATACTTATCTTCATTCAAACTCCTGACTCCAACAAATTTCCTTATTATCCATTTCAAAATATTTCTCCTTTATCTTTAAGCAGTCAAACTTTATAGGGCTAAAATACCAGTATTGGAAATGTCATGCAGACAACCATCTAAGGTCTATACAGGAGGGATTAAAAAGAAAAGCCTTTTAGAAGCACAATAAAGAGCAACGGAGCTTCTCTCCTTACTGGTATAAGTCATTTTCAGTCCACATTTCCATTATCCTAAATGCTTCTTCTATGTTTTACTCTAATACCCTGTATAAATGTAATCTTTAGATTATCAAAGTTTTTAATTTATATAATTAGGGTATAAAAGAAATTAAGAGTGGTAATAGTAAGCTTCTTGTCAATTCAAACAGAGTTTACCTTATTCCTTATTTAACTACAGAATAAATCAAAGATTTCGTAAATTCAAAAAATGTGTATATCGTGATCCATTTACTCCCCTTGAGTGACCTACTTCAACTTCATATCAATATGTATCTTATAAGTGGCTCAAACCACCAATCATTGTTTCAATATACCATAACGTAATAAACAAATCCTATAAATTGTGGAACTTTGTCTTCTCCTCTATTGCTTCATCCTAAATTGTTTCATATAATTCTCAAGTTTACCATCAATATTAAGTTTTTCATGAGTTATAGCATTCATGTATATAAATGAATATAACATTGAATATACAGAGATGGTAGAGTTCCCTCTTGTTTAGTTTTTTTGCAAGAACATAATTTTATAATATCTTCACTTTCTACTGTTTTCTTTATGAAGTGTTCTATCCTTATTCTACTTTTCAACAATTCCATATTTATCCAAAATTCTAAAAAGTATCATTAGTGGCTGTTTACATAAAAGGAAAAACAACAACAACAAAAAAAAGAAAGAAAAAGGAAAGGACAACTATCTCTTCTGGGACTTGTAATTTCAGTTCTGTTTTTAATTTACAGGAAACATAATTGATTTGCCATTCTGATAAAAGTTTTAACTCCTCTTTAACTGATTTTAACATGTACCAATTTGAGTCTCTCAGAATTAAGTTTACTTCATTTTCTCTTCTAAGCACTTTAGTTACTTCAGTCTTTACATTTTTTTCTAGTGTGTAATCTGAGATATCAGAGAATATTTTTTATATTTTTATAAGGGGAGTCTAGAGTTTTCTTTCTGTACATTGTTCTTGTTACTGCATCCTTATATTTCAGATAATGTTTAGTTTGACCAATGTTTGATCAAAACATCTCTAGGTTTAGAAGGATCCATTTTTGTAGGCAATTGGAGTCTGTGTATAATTTCAATTTTATCGTCTCCTTGATTTCTTGAAACTATTAATTGATTTTTTTCTGAAACTACTGATTTTTTTCTGAAACTACAGATTGAAAAATATTATTCATGTATTTTTGATCTTTATTTGTAACAGACTCTGGAACTCCTCTCAATCTTAGATTATTTCTCCTTGAGTGGTCCTCCATTTTTGTTAACTTATCATTCAGAGACTTTATCTAATCCTCCAAATATTTTGACTATGAAAGCAATGATGTGTGTTCCAGTACCAATTTGTCTACTTTTTCTGTCACTTCCTCAACTTTTTCCATGAATCGTTTTCATTTCTCTAGTATTTTCCATAATTTGGTACTTCAGTTCAGTTAAGGAAGATTGCAGTTCAGCAAGTAGTATTTTCATTGTGGTTAAGGTAATTGGTTCATTTAAGTTTTGAACTTCATCTTCTAACCTTCAATTGCAAGGCCGCAACTCACGGTATACAGGCAGTATGTCTGCAGGCTTGCTGCGGGCTTGAACTATGTTACAATTATGGAGCGATTCAATAGAACAAGCCCACAAGTTATGGGCCGAAAGCCGAAACCATAAACCATGCAATTGTAAGCAGCATTTCAGAGCTTGAACATCATCAACTAAGAAAAGCCATAACTACCCATTTAGAAACAGCCAATAGAAACTGAGACCATCATCATTAGATCAGGAATACTTGGAGGTTACATGTCAATCAATTAGCGTTTAAGGATCTGATAGACGATCAGACTCGCAATATTGCAATGTACAAAATAATAAAAATGAGTGAAGGAAATGTTCTAGTCCATATGGGCGGTCTGATATGTATTAACTCATTGATTCCCGAGATAAAACACCGAAATTGCATATACAAAAAATTTATTTTTTATTGCAGATTGACTAGCTATAAACTATTGTGCAATTAATTATAATGTATTGCATCCCTTTCCCTGTCTTTTAAAGTGCAATAATGATTTTTTAATTGCGAGTCCTTTCTGGTACTTGTAGGATTTTCTTCTACATTTGACATCTACGGTGTGAAAATATTTGCAGGCTTGAGGAATTGTAGCAATTGAATAGCGATTTGCGATTGTAACTCTTGTGGTCTTGAAAGATCAAAGGCTTAAATGGGTTGTAAGTTACAGTTGTAACAACCGCAGTAATTTTCAGCCCATTACCCCGGAGATCGTTTGCGGCTTTGAATAGCAAATTAGTTTACGAGCTCCATTACGGGCTCCTGTAAACTACCATTTCTCAATTAAATGAGGCCCTATATAATACTCAAGATCAAGTCCAGAATAACTCAACTCATTATTACAACTGTACATTTATTTCTATCAGTTGATGGCATTAAGAATAACTTACTTCAATTAATAACTATAAGAACTTACTTAAGGCCTCTTGTTGAGTCTTATTATCCAGGTAAATACGATTAATAGAAAGTCACTCACTATTAAGGCTGAGTTCGATGTTAATATATATTCTTATTTTCAGCCTAGAGTATTCTTTATCTTGAGATACAAGTTTTTCCTAATTTTACATGTCAGAATCATTTTTTGCCAGTTCAAAACAAGTAAATTCCAGATTGTATTCAATTCCATTATCCCATAATACTTTCAGTCTTTTTTATGTTCTATGCAACACTGTTCATTAATCTGGCGGGGATAATCTTATGCACTTATTCCTTACTTAGTTATTTTGACTAAACTATTTTCATACTTGTCTCCTTACATTACCGTTCATCGTGGTTAATATATTAATCATATATAGCCTTATTCAATTAGCTACTTGCAAATGCCTTGAACTCATAAGTTTAGGTTTGGATGTTTTTTATAAATGTTTATATGCATTCTATTGACTTAAGAATTCATTAGTGCCAATAAGTAATATTTGCCAAATATGTAGCAATATTAAGAGTGTATTTAAGTGTGCATAAATTTACGAATTGGGCAATTGAATCAAGCCCATAGTGTTCTCCGTTGCTTTATAAAATATTGTTTCACTGTTGTTTGCCTCCTCCAGTTCTTGTTTTGCATTCCCCCACTTCAATACTCTCACCACTGTCCCAAGCACTTTCTCCCTCTCTCACCTGCATTTTGTTTGTTCCTGGCTGCCATCTATCTACATACGATCCGGGGAAATACAATTTGGAAGTAGGAGGAAGCTCTCCACGGCTCCTGCATCTAGCGTTCCATCGTGCTGCGTGTCATCAGGGGAGGTAAAGAGCGAAGGCAGACACAACAACCCTCCTTTGTTTGTCCCTGTGCCTGCATTTTCACAGACCGATGACGTCTTTTCCGGTCCAGCCCTTAACCATACAGATATCACTAGCCTGATAAAAGATAACATCACACTGTGGTCAACATATAAAAGGACTGGACAAGTTCAGGGAGTTTAATTCTGGTTAATAAATATTTACAAAATGACACCTTGGCTCGTAAGTAAAGTTTGGCTAGCTCCACAGTATTTGGGTTGTGTTCTAAGTTGGCTTCAGACACCCACATATGGCCAGAAAGCTAAAGCAACTCAATCTATGTCTCACAAATGTGAATGTGTGTTTATATATACATGTGTGAGATATATATATATATATATATATATATATATATATATATATATATATATAATGTGACAAAGTGCTACAAGGGGTTTGTGCGAGTCACATACTTTTCAAAGCTTTCTCTCCCCAGGAGGCCTAAAAGAGTTAACTTCCCTAAGCAGTTGATTAGATCCACCTGATCAGACCTCACTTGGAATTTGTGTGGGGCTACTTGCCGCTGGGGTTCCCTGGTGGTCTAGTGGTTATGATTCGGTGCTTTTACTTTGGCGACCTTGGTTCAATTCCAGTCAGGGAAACAAGAGGTCACAGCACCCTGAAGCCATGCAGAGTTGGGCCTGGTCACAGTATGCTGTGACCCACTGGAGAAGGAACTGGCAACCCCCAGTATCTCTAACATGAAAACCAAGTGGATCAACATGGTGTGTTACAGTCCAGGAGGTCCCAATTGAGTGAACAAACATTTGCAGCTGAAAGTGTTAATGGCTGTGTTTATGGCCTGCAGGCTGTGTTAGGCTACAAAACAACTTCCTGTACAGTTTGCTTGAAGAAAGAGACACACATAGAGTTGATTTTACCTGAAAAGAGACACACAGAGAGAGAAGTGTGTACATAATTTTTTTGGCCTGAAATAAGACACACATAGAGAGAAGTGTGTACATAATTTATTTGGGCTGAAAAGAGACACACATAGAGAGAAGTATGTACAGAATTTATTTGGCTTGAAAAGAGACACACATAGAGAGAAGTGTGTACATAATTTATTTGGGGTGGAAGAAATGAAACACAGAGAGAGAGAAAGAGAAGTGCTTTACATGAGGCTGGAAAAAACACAGACAGAGAGACCTCAGCTTAGAGCTGATGATGGTTCTGCAACAGAGTGAAGACCTAGACTTCTGAAGGATACAAGACAGTGATTTTAAATTGGACTGTTTTTTTTTGTTTTTGCTTCTCCCAGTTTAGCTGGGTGGGAACTAGTGCGGAAACTTACTATAACTAAAAGTAGTGCTGAGGTGGGAGCTAGGCCTGTTGTTTTCTTTAATTTGTTTTATTATTGGCTTCCAATTTTCCAAAATGTTTAAAATAATTATAACCTCATCAAAATGCACAAATTTAAAGGAAGACTGGCAATTTGTCACAATATGACACTATAATACAGAAGTGGTGATAAGAGGCACCTCATGAATGTGAAAATCTCCAATAATTTCCCCACACAATAAACTCTTTAGTGCATATTCCACTTGAAGTTACACTTTTAAATGGTTGAATTATTTAAATGATATGAAATAATAAAGACCTGAAGCTGTACTCTACAGTAAGTAAAATAGATGTAAAGGATGTGTGAGGATGGAGGTGGCTGAATGACCTATAATTGTAAGATGTAAAGAACTCTCATTATTCCCCTATTACTATTTTTTTCCATTTTCACAGAAATACACATAATTAACTTTTAGCTGTTTAACCGTGGACCCATATTGTTCTCTTTTGTTATTTCGAATAACTAAAAATAATAATAAGTAAAATGATTTTAGAGTGTAGATAAAAACAATACTTTTGTTTTTAAATGCAAATATTCGTTAGTGCTGGGTTCCATTTTCTTTACTGATTCTGCTTCTGAATGATTCTGTCTTAATGGAACGTGTTTTTGTAAATGTATGAGCTTTGCATTAGTGATAATGAGAGCACTGGCAGTTCTAACTGCCACATTCCTGTTGTGCAGATAGAGTTGCCACTCTGTATTCAAAGTCTCCTCCCACTTCAGAAAGAAGGCCATTGGAAACTGAAAAGGTAGATTATACCTCTATATAAGTGTATACAAAAGTAATAAATTAGAGGCTTAATTATAATTTTTTTACATATTATTTATTCTTCAAACGAGTATATTATAAATTTATGATCACAGTCTTCATTTAAAAGTTGACCTGGTTCTTGGAGCATTATCTGAAAACTGCTGATATAATTATTTTCTGATTAATGCACTATGATATATGAGGATATTGCCTATACATATATAAACAATAGCAAATGAGCTCTATGAAATGTGTTATTCATTTGTTGTCATTTTCTTCATTTGTTTTAATATTATAGATTTAAAATTTATATTAATATTCAATACAATTTTCAGTTTTTTTATGTTTTTTATATGTCATATTTCTTGATATTTATTAATATTTTTTTATAATCGCACTTGTTCCATGGACCACCATAACAGAGCTCACACACCACTGGTAGTCTGTAACTGCCAAGGCTGTAACTGTAAATCCTGATGTCAAAAGTCCGCCCTCCATTGATCACAATCTAGAGACATTAACAGGCTGCCAACTATCCTCCTCATTTATACTTCTGGCTTATCATAATCGTACAATATTGAGGAATCCAAGAAACCTGAAAATGGAAAGGTCTTATTAAAACTGAAGAGTTGGAAATCCTTTTTGTAGTTTATGTGTGATAATATACAGCTTTCTCTAGTAAAAAATGGATACTTAAATGTATATCTATGTTTCCCTGTTTTCCCCTTTCTCTTATCTAACACAAGCTGATTATATCAGACACACACATTACATGGAGTCATTCTATGCACATTCAGATTTTTTTTATTTAAAAATAAAACTTGTTTTCCACACTCCCCGAGCTGCTGACATAGGCAGTGTACCTACCAATAGAAACACTGCATTTGGGTACATAGTTTAAACCTTTACTAACCTTCAAGCCAGTAGCAGCACAATGCAAAGATCCACACAGCAGTGTCTTGCTCATCCTGCTTACTTGTGCAGGGAACTACACATCCCATGATGCCTTCCTGCACAAATTGCCCTCACATATTGATGCAACGTATTAGCTGGCTGTGATTGGGCAAAGCAAATTATGGATTTGATGCTAATTTTATTGCCGGGGTGTTAACTGCATGCAAACTCAAGAGATTGAGCAAACTTTAGGGTAAGTATAATGTTTATATTGGTGCAAGAAAATGTTTTCATACACTGCTGATTGTCCTCTATCAGATGCTTCATAATCCAGAAAATGTAAATAGGCCTTTAGGGCTGACTAAAGGAAACATAAAAGTGTACCTCATACTGTTCAAGTCAGTTTCTTTACTAAGTGTCACTTGGTCCCAACTATTGTTCCTAAATAGCATAGTCACCAAAAATCAAAAATGTGAAACAATTTGACATTGCAAACCAAAGCTCCACCCTGGGCACATCTAACCAAAAGAAGACTAATAAAATATAACTTTTTGTTAGGGGTGACTGGTGTGGATGTTATGCGGTTGAGCCTCTTTGCAGATGAAGGTATAGTAGACTGGAGAAATACTGACTAGGCACACATCAGGCTATGGTGTCTAAAGTGGTGAAGATAATGGATTGAAGTCTTGCGAAGGGGACAGAACCAGAACCCTGAAAATAATTTCTGACTTGATAAAGCAAAATGAGTGTGAGGATGGGTTTTTGGTTGCTGTGCGGCCCCCGTTGATAGGGGCTCTCCATTGTGACAGTATTTAGATGTCTGTAGGGCTAGATTATGGCCTGCCGCCCTCACTTGGCAGTAGTATTGAATAGAGGTTAGTTTGGTTATACATCCCGGTTTAACTGACATATTGTTTTTAATGTTTTTTATTCATGGGAACGTTTTCTGTTGGGTATTATATGGAAAATAGTGATCAGAGCACACTAGTTGGGGTATAGGCATCATAACTTTGTTTTTTCCTTCCCAAGACATGCTTTTTTGCTGTAACTACAGGGACATTAATAAGCTTTGGGGCATCTAACAAGTAGAACCCTTCAGTTAGAAGGATCCCTGAGGATCATAGGCTTCTATCTCTCCATCTATAAGATGTGGCTTTGTGTGATCTTGGGCACATATAAATTGCTTTATGTCTATAGTTTAGCTCCGTTATTGACCAACTTACATTGCTGGTTGGAGCACTACCTTCCCCTCTCACGCTCTATTGGTCCTTATTTTAATGTCGTATTATTTGTATTCATTGACATAATAATGATTTTCCTATTTTTTCCATATTTTCCATTGATTGGAAACAGCAGCTAGATAGGGACAAACACTGAGAGTCTTCCAACCAACAGACAGAGCCACGGTACGCCTTAAGAAGCGGGCAAGAGATACAGAGACATTCCACACCTAAGGCACCATGTCCTACAACAGGTGCTGGGCAATGGACTCAGCCAGTACATAATGGCCAAGGGACTACTGATCCCATGGCTTGTAGTTGATACATGGTGGAGTTATGACACATGGTGCAAAGTACCAGGAACTGAGATGCATATAGGACAAAAACAAACAACGAAAGCAGGCCTACCAGAACCTTCCACATTACAGAGACGTGGATGGACCTGGAAGCAGTTAACTGTGTGCAGGAGCACGCCTACTAGACTTAACCCATGAGCTACTCCGTATATGTGTGTTAAAAGAGGGTGTAGAGTCACAAACTCGTCCATGGATGTCCTCTCCTGACGCCCAACAGTACGGGTTCCCTTCAAAACACTTTTATGATAATTGTGTAAACTATATCAAGCTGAGTATACCAAGCTTAATGTGACCATATATTATCCGTAGTAAGTTTTAAGCAAAATGTTGCCGGGGTCATATCCCTGAAAAAGTAATTCTGGGACAAAATTATACTTACACATAAAATCAAGTGAATGGAATCTAGCTACCAACTATGGCCAGGGTTAATATTAAAGAGGAAAAAATCTCCTATTAAAAGTATGTAGACTACGTAGATCTGTGAACCCTAAATATGGAGAGGCATCATTTTCAAACTGAGGACTTGTTTATGAAACATGGTAATATGGTTGTTATTATTATTATTGTTTATTTGTAACACGCCAACATATTCCGTAACACTATACATGGGTAAGTTCAAGGCAGAAACAATAGCAATATTAATATTAACAGATTGCAAAAGATGGAGGGCCCTGTCTTTGAGCTTAGAATCCGGTGTCCAGAGAGCATTCCCCAAAGCACCATGCAGGATTGAAAACTCGCAAACTTATAGTCTAAAGGTTCCTAGTCTGTAATATGGTCCCAACACATTTCATTACATTAAAAGGCAAAAAATTTTCAAAACTTATACTTTACTGCTGTATAATCTATGGAAGTTAAGATCAATATTTTTAAACAATTACAATAAAAATGTATTTTATTAGCTTTCTTGTAGTTCCATATGACCACAATAAAAGTGAAATTGTTTGACTTTTCACTTTTTTTGGTAACTAATTGAATCATTAACAGCTATATCTAAAAATAAAAAGGGCAATGATCTCCTACAGGTATTAGCCTCTTCAGTGCCAAATATGACCTGAAGTGAATTATAATTAGTTGTTGAACACTGTGTCAGTCAAAGGATTAACATTTAAGAAACTGAAAGTTTCTAATCTAATTTAGAGGTTGTCAACAACTAGTGCCAGGCCCTGAGACATTTCATGGGGAGAAGAGGCATGATGATAATATACAGAGAATCCAAGAAGGAGTGGGGTATGGGCTCACTATGTATGGCCAGTTTAGTCGTACATACACATTGCAATAATGACCAAAAGCCCACACACCCACAGAAAACTAAAAATAAATACTGATATCCTGTCCAAGAGACCAACCAACAAAGATGTGCATATATAAAAGCACAAACATTACCACCTTACAGATTGTAAACTTTATAAACTTTAAATAAATGATATAAGCCAGGATTTAATTGTTTTTGTTTTGTTGTTCAGTCATGTCCAACTCTCAGTAACCCTATGAACCACAGGCACGTCTATTGTTATGTCTCTCATGCCTATCCATAAGTTTATCTTGGCAGAAATCCTGGAGTGAGTTGCCAGTTCCTTCTCCAGTGGACCAGGATTTGTCTGACCTCTCTGCTGGGACCTGCCCATCTTGGGTTGCCCTACATGGTATAGCTCACAGCTTCATTGAAGTACACAAGCTCCTTCACCACAACAAGTTAGTGATCTTGAAGGGGAGTATTGAATTACAAAATGCAAAATGTTATTGAAATTCCACGTTCTTGGTCTTGCATATTTTAAATTACCACTGTTCTCTTTGATCTTTTAATTAACTAAGCTTGATAATTAACAAAATGTTTTAAGAAAGCAAAACAACAAAAAATAAAGACAACATTTATATTTATAACCAGGTTTATGCTTTTTTTTTTTTTAAATGTGTGCCTAAGATCGCTGCCTTAACCTTTTTATGCTCCTGAACATCTCCATGAGATCTTTATTTAATCCATCCAATTTCATAGATTAAGGCAAGTATAACATGATCCAGTACAAAGAACTGCTGTTCCCCAGTACAATGTATGTTACCAGAGAAGAGAGACATATACAATGTGAGACAACTAACATACATCACAGAATAAATGAGGAAATAACTCAGAAGCCTTCCACGCAAATACCAGTTCCAGATGACCCCGCTTTAAAAACCCAAAGCATTGCCTCAAGACTCCTAACCTGACTTGCCAGAAATGTATTATGGCAACGCCAGGTCTATTAAAAACAAGTTGTTATTGCAGACCTGACTGAATCATCACATTTACATAGTTGCATAGTTACATAGTAATTGAGGTTGAAAAAAGACATTAAGTCCATCAAGTTCAACCTTTTAAGATCTTCTCTGATCTGCAATATGCAGATTCGTTTTTAACTAATTGATCCAGAGAAAGGCAAACCGAAAAAAAAACAAGTGAAACTTAGCTAATCGTCTTAAAGAGGAAAAAATGAATTCCTTTCTGACCCCTTCCTGTCAGATTCCTCCCTGGATCAATACTCCCTCTCTAATTATCCAGGCTCTGGCCTGAGTGCTGTGTGGAGCTGCAGTCTGTGAGAACCTGTGTGAGACAGTCAGGAAGACTGGATACTGGGAGCTGAGCTGAAATAAGCTCTGAAGTGAGACAGTCAGGAAGACTGCTTATAATACAGATTAAAGTACAGAGAGACACTGGCAAGTAAATTGGATTGCCTGGAGAATACAGCCAGCAGCTTAAGAGGAGACACTGAGTGTTTATGTGTGACCTGAGAGGAGAACGAGACAGAGCTCCTAAACAGGACCTACCAGGACTTACAGAGTAGCAGAGGAAGTTGCCAGTAAGAGGAACAGTCTGTGTGACTGCAACAACACTTAACTTAGAGACTGTTTGCTTTAAAAGTGGAGGACCGAGAAAGGATCCATTGCAGCTGAGAAGCTGAGAGACTGAATTTAAAGGTACCACCCCTCTGTGTTTATTTTATGCTGAAGTTAAGCTATTGTTTATTTTTGAAAGCCTTTATTAAAACAAAGCTAAAAGTATATCGGACTCTGTGGTTTATGGGACAATCACAGGAGCAACCAGTAGCCAAAGGCCGGCCCTGTCACACTCCATTATGTTGCCGTGTCCCAACCACTGGTACCTCCCTTGTGTATACCGAAGAAAAGAACCTATTTAGCTCATCTGCCTTTTCCTGGTCACTAATTATCAGATGGCCTGTGGCACATTGTAATGTTCCTATAGCTTCCTTCCTCGCCTTCTTTCAATTAATACATTTTAACAATATTTTAGGGTTAGTCTTACTCTCTTTTCCAACTCATTTTTCATTTTCTATTTTAACCAGTCTAATCGCCCTTTTGCTGCCTTGTTGATTTCCTTGTATTCCCGTAAAGCAGTCTCTGTCCCCTCTTGTTTGTATAATTTAAATGCCTGTTTTTTACTCCGTATCTTGATCTTTAAATCATTGTTAAGCCACATTGGATGTGATTTACTCCTTTTACTTTTATTCCCACTTGTTTTATGTCGATGTGTATGTATATTTAGTAAGGATTTAAATGTTGTTCATTTATGTTCACTGTTTTTACCTATCGGTTCTCTGTCCCAGTCTATACGTTGTATTGCTGCCCTTAGACTGTTAAAATCTGCCCTTTTAAAATTAAGATTTTTCGTTGGCCCCTTACAGTTTTGTTTTTTTAATTCAATCTCAAATGAGACTGTGTTGTGATCACTGTTTCCCAAAGGTTGCCCTATTTCAACATTTGATACCATATCAATATTATTTGTGACTAGCGAATTGCCCGTCAAAAAATGACGGCAATGAAATTGTAAGTGAGCTAAGGGTGTTTGGTGTATAATAATGAAATATATAATACATTAATAAATGAATATACTTGACCTGTTTTGAAGCATTGTGTTAAAGAGCTGGCAATCTGTTTTGATGTTGCTGCAGCATTAGTGGTGTGGAGCTGCTGTGTAAGCATGCTGAATGTGTGCAGTGTAATAGTGTGCGTGCGAGAGACCAAACCGTTAGCGTAGTTGTGTACTTCCGCATTGTCGTAAAATGGCGGGTAATGTGTGGTATGCGTCTTAGCGGAATATCCGTAGGTCTTTTGTTGTGTTTTGCGAGTTTCTTGTGGTGTTTTGCGTGTTTAGAGTGGTGTAGCCTCGTTTTCGTTTTGTTTGGCGGACATTTTTTCTCTTGCTTAGAGAATTTTTTAGTGTTAAATTTATTTTGAGTTAAATTAAGGTGTAAGCTGCTTTTTTGAGGTCCTGGATGCTTCCGTTTGCTGTAGGTAAGCTTTTTATGTATGTGCTGTGTGTATTTATTGTGTTTGTAATTTTTTCATGTTCGCGGGTTGCGTCCGATTTTTGCGAGGTCGTAATGAGTGGTAACGTGTCTTGTATGCTGTTTGCGTTGCGAGGTAAAGTTTGCGAGAGTCGCAATTGCTGTGTTGTGTTGTTTGCGTTCCAACGCAAAGTTTGCGAGGGTCGCAGTTGCTGGCAAGGAGCGCCTTTGGCGCTCCTTGGTGGGTGGGTGGCGAGATTAGCGTGAGCGTGGTGGTAGAGTGGTGAAGGACTTATTTAAGGGATGTGAGGGAGTTGCAGCCACTCCCACAATTTTCTGGTTTAACAACCAGGCATTTGTGGTTGGTGCTTTCTCTCTAGTGATGGTAGCTTAAGGCATGACATATTTAGCTACGCCACCCGAGCCTGATTAGAGGCCAAAAAGTGCAAGACTTGTAGTTAAGCAGATAATTGGATTGTGAAACCTTAGGATGCTTTATGGATTTCAGGGTTAGGTTTTAGGTATGCAGCGGTTAAAGCTAAGTGGAAAGTAATGATTGTGACTAGGAGTGTAAGAGATGACTACTGAAGATTGGCTGAATGGTGAGAGAGTGACATGGTGGCTTGGAAAGGTAGTTAGTGTCTTGTGAGGAAAATCTGTTGGAAGTATGACTTAGTGAACTTGCCGGGGCGTAAGAAGCTGTAGAATGCTAATATAGTAGTAAAAAGAGTCGAGGATGGATAGTATCCGAAGGGATGTTACAAGAGAAACGTTATTAGTTGCTGGATAACAGACCTCCTATGAGCAGATGATGAGGAGGTTGAGATCCTTGCATGGTTGCTAGGCCTCTTGAGAATGATTTAGCGGGTGATGATGGGACGTATGATTTATTGGATACAAGGGTTAAGGCAAAGTAAGACTGGGCTCAAGAAATAGGTTATTGATTGTGGCTTTTATGAGAGTATAGTGGTGAGCTTTGTGTAATGCAGTTTGGACGGATATAGTACGAGAATATGTGTTGGGGAGATATGAAGATAGAACAGCAAAGATGACCAGTCAGCTTTAAAGGTAAAGTGACTTTGTATGTTAGGAGTATGATGTAGTATGATATGGCTTGGCACGCTGAGGGTATATGATAGGATATCATATACCGTATTGGTCCGAATATAAACAGCACTTTTTTTTACCGATTTCTGAGCTTGGAAATTACGGGTGCCGCTTATATATTTGCGACTGTAAAAAAATTATTGCTGATTTGCGAGCTTGAGACTCTATTCCCCCAGTGCAGTATTGATTTTTAATTTGCTACATTTAACCCACTTGCGGGTCCTATTTCAAACCTGAGGTTTTTCTTTTACATTTGCAGTTTACAGGTGTGAGTGTCTGTGGAATTGTTGCAATTGAATAGCGATTTGTGATTTTAGCGTGATTATAATGTTTTGCGAGCTACAACTTTCGGCCTGTAACCCGCAAAATTAGTTACCATAGATACTGATTAGAAAGACTGTTTCTCCCAGTTATGGATGATCACTTAGAGAGAAAAGTATCATCAAGCCTAAGAATGAGGCGTAGTTATGATGCAAGTTTCAAACTTGCAGTTGTTGGAAAAAATATGGATTGGACGAATCTAATGTTCGGGTTGCTTCAGAGCAAAAATTGAAAAATGCAGTTTCAAAACATGACAAATGCAAATATTCGGAACTTGGAGGTAGGGTTTTTTCCTACGTGCATGATACGAGAAAAGATGGGATGCCTATTTCATGAGAAGTAATCCATCTGAAGGCCTTGGAAATTACAAGAATCTTAAAAATACAGAAGAAGGAATTCCATGCGAGTATTGGTTGGTGCTGTCGGTTTATGGGGAGAAATGGTCTCGCTTTTTGACAAAGCTCTTCATTAGCACAGAAACTGCCAGGAGATTTTAACTAGAAACTGACTCATTTCCAGCGGGACGTCATCTAATTGCGGCAGCGTCACTCTTACCCATTACACCAGATCGGCAATGCAGATGAGACGCCCATATTTTTCGACATGCCAAGCAAAACGACAGTAGACCAGAAAGGGGCAGAAAGTATCACATTAAAAACAACCAGTAATGAAAAACGTAGAGAACAGTGATGTTAGATGTCACTGCTGACAGAGGAAAGTTACCCCTCTATGTTATTCTGAAGCGAAAAACTTTACACAAAGAAAACATTACTGAGGGCTTAGTGATTCATTGCAAGGAAAAGGGCTGGATGACGACTGAACCGATGGTTAACTGGCTGTCTGTAGTTTGGCATTACAGACCTGGAGCACTGCTCACTAAGAAAGCCCTGCTAGTTTTAGATGCTTTTAAGGGTCATCTCACTCCTGAAGGGACGAATAAACTTGCTGCACAGAAGACAGACCTCATCGTCATACTCGTCGGCTACAAGTGCTTGAGGTCATTTTGAACAAGCCATTCAAAGACAACCTCCGAAAACAGTATTCAGGTTGGCTTTGACAAGGGGATCATGCTCTCACACCGTCTGGTAAGATTAAGAAGCCGTCAGTTACACTTCTGTGTCAATGGATTATCACTTCATGGTTAAGACTATCATCAAAGTCCATCATCAAGGGGTGCAAAAAATGCTGCGTGTCAAATGCACTGAATGGTAGCGAGGACAACTTACGAGAGTGATGAAGTGAATACTGGTGACGAAGTAAGTAGTGACAACAGTGATGACAGTGAATAGGCCAATTACAGTAAAATGTGTTAACTGACAGCACTGTGCTGGTATAAATACTATCTTAAGAAAAAGGTTTGCTTGTTACCTTACCTTACTTGTTACCTTACTCTTGGTGTTTATATTGATAACCTGCCTAACAAAAAAAGAAATTAGGTATATTGTTTTCCAAATACTAGATATATGGTATATGGTCAAATAAAATCACTAATTTATTCCCAGAATCTAATTGACTTTTGTCTTTTTCTCTCCTATTTTAAGGGTGCAGCTTATATTCGGGGCAAATGCGGTATGTTTTGGAATTCATGGAGTATTGCATGGTGCAATTCTATGCACCAAAATTACGCGAAGGAAGGTATGACTTAGTATGTTATTAGTACTATGTGGGTTTCGATGAGTACAGTAGGGTGCGATGGGAATAGGTTCGCTAGGTGTATAGTACCGTCTGGATGTATTGGAAAGCAAGGGGTATGTTGTGGTATGACATGACTCGGCATGCAAAGGGTACAGAATGATATGACGTGACTAGGCATGCTAGGGGTACGATAGAGTATGACATGACTAGGCACACTAGGGGTACATTACGGTATGACCAGATTAAGCACTCAAGGGGTACGTTATGGTACGATGTGACTAGGCACACAAGGGGTACTTTATGGTATGACATGGTTCGGCATGCTAGGGGTATGTTATGATATCTGATGGCTTGGCGTGCAAAGTGTAATATATGGTATGACATGGCAAGGCACGCAAGGGATACGTTATGGTATGACATGACTAGGCATGCAAATAGTACATTATGGTAAGACATGGCTCGTGTGCAAGGGGAATGTTATAGTATGAAATTGCTTGGCATGCAAGGGGTATGACATGGCTTGGGTGGGAAGGGTACGTTATATTATGACATGACAAGGCACGCTAGGGGTAAGTAATAGTATGACATGGCTTGGAGTGCAAGGGGTACGTTCTAGTATGGTATGGCTTGGCATGCAAGAGTTCAGTATGATATCACATGACTAGGCATACAAGGGATACGTTAGGGTTTGAGATGGCTCGGCGTTCAAGGGGTTTGTTATAGTATGATATGGCTAGGTGTGTGAAGTCTATGATAACATAACCCTGCCAATCGATGCCTTCTTTACATTCGAAACCAAAGCCGCACAACTGAACTTCTCATATTCCCCACACGTATCAATTATACTAGCTTTTCTCACACTGGCCTCCCATCACCACATTGCTCATGCATACTCCTCTGGCACTTTTACTTACACTATGCCCCCCAATATTCCAGTTATAGAGCTCCACTCTTTCCCAACTCCGAATGCCATCAAAACCTGTTCCTACACCATACACATTGCAGGCCTCCCTAATACACTTCTCCTTAGCTCATTGTTAATTGATATAACAAATCACTCTTTCGCTCTTTCGCTCTCTCTCATCACATCAGCTTCCAATTCATTCTTACGCCACCTTACATTCTACCACTTTCTCTTCCTGCTACAGTTCTCTTTCTCTACTGACTCTACAATTTTGGACTTCCACCACTATGCACCATCCAGATCATCACGTGAGATAGCCCTTTTGTGTTTCCTTTTGTTTTCTCCTTTATGTGCTCTCACCTCCTCTTCATGCTCCTATTTCTGCTTACGAGGACCAGCCTCACAACTGTACCATCACCTCTGCCAGAGGAAAAACGAACATGACTTGGACATGTTAATTATCTCTTCCTAGGTTACCAGAGATCCACGGTTTAAATAAGTTAGAGACAGTGGCCAGAGCAATGGGGGGAAGGTACTTTATTAATCATATTTTAATAGAAACTTGAGTTGTGGTATAGTTTATGATCCCTCTGTAAATCTCTATACCAGGATATGCATGGGGGTTGTGTGGGACCAGCTAAAGCGGTGCAGCAAAATGGGGAGTTAGCAAACAGCTTACAGGAACACCCTACCCCATTACCCCCACCCACCCCAAGACATCACAGCAAAGGTGATTAGCAGATGCCCCCTGCTAGGTACCGAGGTGCAGGAAAGTAAATTCCTAACATGGGGATGGGGTCTGCCCCCTTCCCAGGGTGAAATACTTTCATTTTAATGTTGTTTATTTTTAATGGTGGTATAAAAATCCTTTAAGAGTTATGTTGTGGTAATCATAATTTGGACTACAGTAAAAATAACATTGATATGAAACAGTAATCATACTTATGTCACTATTACTGTATGAAGCATAGCTGCTTCTAATGCTACCAATAATAAGTCAAACATTTATTAATTGAGTGTTATTTTAAAATGGATTCATTATCTTACAGTAAACACACATTGAAGCTAAGTCGGCCTATTTCTGATCAACCCCCTAAGGAGAGAGGGACATCTGAGTTTTTGTTATTTCATCAAAAGTCATAGGAAACTGAAAATACTGAGCATGCCCAGACCCCTGGGAGTACCATGGCAAATTAGACTAATATCTCCCTGACATCTGAACATACTCCTCATTTTGTTATTGTGTACAGTTTTATACAATATCTGGAACATCTGCTGTGCCACCTAAGAGGACAGAGCTGTGATTCACTTTGATGTAAAACCCATAAAAAGCTTTAAGGGAGGGCAGGGTTAGCTGTACCTTGCTTGCTCTGTGCGCCTCTTCCTGACAGATTCAGAGGCTGACACTAACTAATGAGATCAGGTTTGCCAGCAGCATGTCTACAGGAGGTGCGCTGCCTCTCCTTAGTGTTTTCTTCCTTTTTGGTAAGTGAAATCTGAATCACACCTATTTTAGCTATTTTGTTCTTCATATTCTTAAATATAAAGAATAGGCTTAAACAAAACCATAATGTTACAATTTAATTTTGGTAAAAGGTTTAATTATCCCCAGAAATGTTAAATGTTTTGAGATTACATTTTCTTGATAGTTTTTTTTCTTTTACAAAGTTACAAAATACCGTCTAGATCAGTGGTTCTCAAGAACTGGTGCAGGTCCCAGAGATCTTATTTGCCAGTGCTCAGGAAGATAACCTAACACTTTAAGATAGAGATGTATTATAATTTGGAATAAATGTGTGTATACATTAGTTACAGTATAGTTAGAATATTGTGTAACCTATCTGCAGATAAAATGCATCAAAATATAAAACTAAATAAATAAAAAAATGTACTGATATTAAAAGTGTTTGGGTTTTTTTGTAGCAGAAAACCTATGATTAATCCTAAATAAAAAATAGAAATATAGATAAGAACCAACAGTGCCATTCAAGTCTATGCTGTCTAATCTGGACTTAACTAAGCATCGGGATGCCTTATGCTCATCCCAACCATGCTTAAATGCCTTACATGTGTTTGACCCTACATGTTCTACTGGAAAGCTGTTCCACTACTACTACTCGAAATATTATGGAAAGGTTACATATATAGCACAAATAGAGGTGGACTTTATTACAATATCCAAATAATTTTACGTAAATATGTGTAGATGAAAACCAGATTACACATTTCTAATTTTCGTGATTTTAAAAAATATTTTTGTGGAACACTACTGTTTTTAATTAAATCAGAGAAGAATTGGTACATATATAAATAACGTTCTCAAGAATTGTTTAATAAAAAAATAAGGATTTTATATAAGCCTTCCAGTAATAAACAAAATGCAGATGATAGCACCATAAAACCATATAATAGTTATAATAGAAATATATCTCAGGACGTCCAGAATAACCATCTGCAAGTGATGTTTTGCCCCAAGATTTTAGCAATAGAAACTATCTATAAATGCTGTAACAAAAAGGCTCCTTAACTTTTATACACTTTAGAGCTTCAAATCAATTTCTGAGCGTGTAATTCTCATCTAATTACATGTATCAGTGCCGTATAACACTGGTACTCTAATATATCTGCTAATTACAGCACATTCTCTCCATTCATGCTTGAGCTGTAATTCTATAATTATTTCTATTCTTCATAGATTTGCTAATAGATTTTAATGTTATTTTACAGAGAACAGTCCAGATTTGTGTCTTTGCCAGGGATAGTAAATCCAGGCTTTAATTCCTCCTGTTATGCTTTATTTGGTGTATCAATAAGAGTTATACTTTGCATACCAATATAATTAAAAGAACATAATCAACCTCAAATAAGCTGAGATGTTGCTTTATTTTCAACAACCCAAAAATATTAAACAATAAGATGTTAAAATAAATATTAAATATTAATATAATGTGTGGCACGGTGTGCTATCACAAACTTTAGGCCTCCTTGCCCTTTTATCATCCATTATATGGGATGTTGTTGGTTGGCCCTGGATTGGCAGAACTTTGTTTTTCTAGATTTTCGCTATAGTGAATACAGTATGCGATATGGTACATTATATAATATTATAGTTTAGTATATTACTTTTTCCAGAAGATTTAATTGCAATAGGTGTTCAGTTATATTTACTTGTTTACCCAGTGTCCGAGACGACAACATGGACTGTTATCTTCATAAGGCTGGAAGATGGTATTGTGTGACTTTGTGATTACAAAATTAGATATAAGTCTGTTATATATGTTGTTGCATTTAATTTTTGTTTCTGTGTAGAAAACCATGGCAATAAAGGGAAGTCCTTAGTTGTGGTTTGAGATACTTCAGGCCATAATCTTGTAACAATGCGACTTGTTAATGGAGCTCACAAAATATTTGTTTTTGGTTCCTGATCTTTCTTGACTTATAGGCTGAATAACAGTCAGCCATTCTTCCTTTCTTGGTGTATTGAACCCAAAATGGTGAGCAGTGTCTGGATTATTGGAGTTTCGGACCATTGGTTCCAGAGCTTTTTTTGTGTGGGCATTTCAATGGCACAGTGTGCTTACTTTTTGTTGAAGAAAGGATCAAACAGTGTGATACAAATTATAATACTGAGCCACACAACATATTGAACTACACAATATATATATATATATATATATATATATATATATATATATATACATATACATACATACACATACATACACACACCCATATATATACAAACATATATATATATATATATATATATATATATATACAAACACACATATATATATATATATATATATATATATATATATATACAAACATATAAATACAAATATATATATATATATATATATATATATATAATTCACTCTGTGTAATTTGATATGTTGTGTGGCTCAGCATTATAATTTGCACTGATTTGTGTCATATAGCTAGTTTTACTGTTCTTCTACCAAACTTGTTAAGTATTTTGGGACTTCTTACTGCCAGCCCTGAATTGCTTTTCCATTAAGAACACATACAGTTTCCTTCAGATCATGTTTTGCCCCTCTCTTCAAGCACATTTCATCAACTATTCAATAAAGGATATACTCATGGATGCCTCCCCTAAATTCCAATTAACATCTCAAAGACTAAACTCTTAAATCTCTCTCTTCTACAATAGCTATTAAAATCTCTCTCTCTGTGTTGACAAAACCATCCTTGTTCCATCAGACCCACTGTCTTGGGGTTATATTTGATTAAGCTTTCTCTCCTCACATACAATTATTAGCCAAATTATGTTTTCTTCACCTATAGATATCTCTAGAATATGCCTTTTTCTCAAAGAATGCAAAACAAAAATTCAAATCCACCTCCTCATCATATCTTGCTATTATTACTATATCATGTGTTTTTCTGGTCTTCCTTCCATCTGTCTGTCTCCAAGCCAGTGCGCGTCTAGACTGATCTACTTCACTAAATCTTAATGTCTGCTGCACCTATCTACGAGTCAGTCCACTGCTTCCCATAACCTCCAAAATAAAGTGCACCCCCTTATATCTCTGCCCATGTCTCTAAATATTCTCCCATCCATCCCCATCTCTCTGCAAATTACCTTCTCTCACTCTCACCTTCCAGCACTACATAAAAATAAGAAATAAAAAAATGTATATTTGGATTACCTTTTACTCCAATTCTTTCCTTATGATCCAGGTATAATACAGAATTTTATAACCCATAGGTTAAGGAGGGAGCGTACTAATATAAACATGTATAACCTGTAGGTCTAGGGGGAGCACACCAATAAAACATTTTTATAACCTGTCAGTCAAAAAGGTACCCATATGAGATTTTATAACCCGTAGGTCTAAGAGGGAGCATACCCATATGGGATTTTATAACCTGTAGGTCTAGCAGGAAGCGTTCCCATATGAGATTTTATAACCCGTAGGTCTAAGAGGGAGCGTATCCATATGAGATTTTATAACCCATAGGTCTAAGAGGGAGCGTACCCATATGGGATTTTATAACCCATAGGTCTAAGAGGGAGAGTACCCATATGAGATTTTATAACCCGTAGGTCTAAGAGGGAGCGTACCCATATGGGATTTTATAACCCGTAGGTCTAAGAGGGTGCGTACCCATATGGGATTTTATAACCCGTAGGTCTAAGAGGGAGCATAAAATATACGATTTTATAACCCGTAGGTCTAGGAGGGATCGAACCCATATGAGATTTTATAACCCATGGGTCTAGAAGGGAGCGTAGCCATATGGGATTTCATAACCTAGGAGGGAGCGTACCCATATGAGATCTTATAACCTATAGGTCTAGGAGGGAGCGTACCCATATGAGATCTTATAACCTATAGGTCTAGGAGGGAGCGTACCCATATGAGATTTTATAACCTGTAGGTCTAGGAGGGAGCGTACCCATATGAGATTTTATAAAAAGTCAGTCAAGAAAGGAGTGTACCCATATGAGATTATATAATTGTAGGTCTAGCAGGGAACAAATCCATATGACATTTTATAAATCTTAGGTCTAAGTGTGAGCATACCCATTTGAAATGTTATAACCTATAGGTCTAGGAGGGAGCATACACATATGATATTACAAATAAAGGAAATAATAAAAGTCTGTAGGTCTATGAGGGAGCATACCTGCAGGAGATTTTATAGCAGTGGTGCACTAAACAGTTACATGTTTTATTTAATCAGTATTATCTAGATTATGTATTTGTATTTCTGCATACATTTTAATTTGTTTTACCTTTGAAAGTTGAGTATTGAACCCCCACGATTTACTATACCATAGAAATACTGCAGAAAAAGATGGTGCTTTAGAAATGAAAGATAATAATAGCAATAATAATCATCGGACCCCCTGTCATATATGTACATTTATCACTTTATACATACTATAAGAGAACTAAGACAAAATGTATAAGGGATCTTGGTAACAGCGTAGCTCTTGGTATATTAATTTATGTCTCTTTCTTAAGGAACCAAAGTATTCTGAGTAACTAAATTTTATAATATACTAAATGATTTTGGAAATCAAAAAAAATGTTCCAGCCTTTCTATTTTGCAAAATTTTTCAAAATATTTTTTATATCAAAAGATAGACTTATACCCAAGTGATTTATTTCTTTAGCATTCCAGTTGAAAGAATAAAGATCTTTTAGCTTATTTTTAGTTTCGGGAGAGAGGCCCCTCGTAATATAAGCAACTTAAAATGTATCGGAAGCTATGTACCAGTGAATTAAAAGAAACCTATGAGGAAGTGTAAACAAGAACTCATTGAAAGTTTTATGGTTTTTTTTAAATTAGATTTTCATTTGAAAGAATGAAATAAAGGCACTGTTTTGTTGCAGACCACAGACTTACAAGATACCGTAACCAGTTTCCCTTTAATGTCAGGAGAGAAGAGGAGAAAACTAACTTACTCTGCCTCGCATTAATATAATTTTTCTACACTTATTTTTATACAAATAAAGCATTATTTTAAGCATAATCTTCTAAAGACTTGATATAAATTGGATGACATTGGTCATTTAAATTTTTATCTTTTATATTCAATTATTCATTACTGTGGCTTCAGCTATTTTCTTCAGTTATTTTCTTAGCTTTGTTATTATTTGCAAACTAATACAATTTCAATTTTCTTTTTACTTTCTAAAATAGTTTGCTCCTTATAAACTGTAGTTCTTTGAAAAAATATATTTTAGATATAGAGCTGCAGTGGTCCAATAAGAGAAATCAATTGTTGTTGAATAAAACAATCCACCAGCAGACAATTTAATGCATTATTTAACAGTAAAATAGTAAAAAAAGATTTGCTATTGCACCATCCCACCCCTACCCTACAAGAAGCTGTGTCTGAGGGTCTCACTTGCTAGCACAGGAAGTGGCTTTATAATGTCAGGTAAGGTGTGAAATGGTTTCTTCCTGTTTTGAAGGAAAGTATAAAGAAATTGTAAAAAAAGAAGAGTTGTTGATAACAAAAACATAAATCTACAGGCAACACCTGAAATTAAACCGAAAGGAGAGTACCTAATGAGGTCAGATTTTCCCCAATACCAGGGGTCTTGCAAAAACCCTTGTGTGTATAATAAGAAATGCCTGACAGAAAGATTCAGTCACTGAAAGAAATACCTTTAAGGTGTACTTTTTATTTTGTCTGAAATTTAACTTTTAATATGCACTTTAAGAACTAATATTTAAAAGTTGGACAATTAAAGTCATCTTTAAAACCAAATAATTTTAATATACCACTTATTATATGAACATTTTTCAGTTTGCTTCACCTAATTTCTATAAGCAGTGACATTTTTTATATGTTTTACAGATAAGTAGTTTTAAGGGTGAGTATTTTTGTAAGATTACACCAATGAGAACTGTAATGGCCAGGGGGCCCATTTGACTTTTGGGACTATAGACTGTTATGGGCCCTCAGGGGAACCTGGTTTCAGAACCCAGCGCCTTCTCTTTGCCACTAAGAAAAATGCCCAACCCCTGAATACCCAGACTGTGGTTGGCGTGTTGGCCCAATATGGATAATGTTACTACAGATGTTTGTGTGTGGCACTATATTGTTTTACTGTAATGCCCAGGGATGCCGCAAAACTATTTTGGACTATTGGACTGGCATGGGCCCAGGGCTAACATGGATTATCTGTGCGGCCCCTTTCCCCAGGAAGATTTCTTCCAAGCCTGGATACTGGGACTGTGACAGCCAAATTGTGTATTGTGTGCCATGTTTTACTGCTAGCCATCCTGTTTGTGATGAGCCATGTTATACTTAATATGTTATGTACAGTTACGGAAGTGTGGATGGTACCTAGATATGTTTGGTCTCTAAATTATGCATTTTCCCCAGAGAGTTAAATAAACTATATTACTAGGATATCCAGGGGATTTGGGGTATAGGGTCCAATATACTAATTTGCAGATATTCAATCTATTACAGGGAGGGTCACGTACATCATCAGAAAGAGTGTCTCCACTCTTGACCTTATCAGATACCCCCTGGAAAGCCTGGAAGGGTACAATAAAGTTAGTTACCCTGTTAGGCTCCAGGACCACAGGGGGTGGTTAGAAAAGCCGAGATCACTTGATGTCGAGGCATCCCATGTGGCTAGGGTGTAGGCTGATGGGGATTGTGAAGATCTCTTTACCAAGAGTTTGAGATTGAATATGATTGGGTAGTGTTATGGATAATATGCCGTGTGTGTCTCAATAAAGAGTTGTCAGTTTAAATGTACATAAGCATAGTGTATGTTTTATTCTGATTGAATATAGTAATTCTTAGGACTGGAATTATCACTATGGACTTTGCCTGGAACTATAATTTTAATCACTGAGAGTATCACTGTTAAGCCCACTTCCTGTGCTTCCTGGGTATCTGGCGATTTGGTGCTGTACTGGGTTCATTGCTGCTAAAAGAGATAACTAAAGAACACTATGACCTACTGGATTAGATACATCTAGGATCTTTCTGAGCCCAAACAAGCAGTGGTTTGTGACAACTGTTTCCTGAGCTTCCTGTGTTCATGGCATCCTGTGCATGTATCCTGATACCTGGAAAAGGCAGCTGTGCACTGAGATCACCAAAACTCTGACAATCTACAGTGCCTTGCAAAAGTATTCACCGCCTTGGCATTTTTTGTGTTTTGTTGCCTCACAAACTGGAATTAACATGGATTGTTTAAGGATTTGCATTATTTAATTTACAGAACATGCCCACAACTTTGAAGATGTTTTTAATTTTGTTTTATTGTGAAGCAAACAACAAATAGGACAAAATACCAGAAAAAGTCAATGTGCATAACTATTCACCCCCCTAAAGGCAATAATTTGTAGAGCCATATTTTGCAGCAATCACAGCTCCAAGTCACTTTGGATAAGTCTCTATGAGCTTGACACATCTTACCACTGGGATTGTTCCCCATTCCTCCTTGCAAAACTGCTCCAGCTCCTTCAAGTTGGATGGTTTGCGCTTGTGAACAGATATCTTTATGTCTGACCACAGATTTTCTATTGGATTGAGGTCTGGGCTGTGACTCGGCCATTCCAACATATTTACATGTTTCCCCTTAAACCACTTTAGCAGTGTGTTTGGGGTCATTGTCCTGCTGGAAGGTGAACCTCCGTCCTACCCTCAAATCACGCACAGACTGGTACAGGTTTTGCTCAAGAATATCCTTGTATTTAGCACCATCCATCTTTCCCTCAACTCTGACCAGTTTCCCAGTCCCCGGCTGCCGAAAAACATCCCCACAGCATGATGCTGCCACCACCATGTTTCAGGATTGTGTTCTTTGGGTGATGGGATGTATTGGGTTTGCGGCAGACATTTTTAATTTTAGTCTCATTAGACCAGAGCACCTTCCTCCATACATTTTGGGAGTCTCCCACATGCCTTTTATCAAAATCAAAACGTACCGTTTTGTTTTTTGCTGAAAGTAATTTATTTCTCTTCCATAAAGCCCAACTCTATGGATCGTACGGCTTATTGTCGTCCTATGGACAGATACTCCAGTCAACAACATTGTCCCTTACTTGTTTGGAGAGCTCCTTGGTCTTCATGGCTGTGTTTGGTTAGTGGTGCCTCTTTCTTAGGTGTTGCAGCCTCTGGGTCCTTTAAAAAATGGTGTGTATATGTTATGACAGATCACGTGGCACTTAGATTGCACACAGGTGGACATCATTTCACTAATTATGTGACTTCTGAAGGTTGCACCAGAGCAAAGGGGGTGAGTACATACGCACATGACAATTATCTGTTTTCTATTTCTAAAAAATAGTTTTATGTATATATTTTTATCATTTTACTTCACCAACTTAGACTATTGTGTTCTGAACCATCACATAAAATTCAGATTAACAAAACATTGAACTTAAGGCTGTAAAAAGTAGGTAAAAAGTCAAGGGGGTGAATACGTTTGCAAAGCACTGTAGGTGTGTTCCTGTGGGTAACAGCCAGAGGGTTTGGAGCACACGTGGTCCCCTCACTTTTTTGGTCATCACAAGAACCCTTTGAATTAAATTATATAGCAATAAAACTAAAATAATAAATAAATAAATAATAAAATTAAAACTATATTAATGATATCCTTCTGTGAAAAAAATACTTTATAGCCATGTAGCCTTAGTCATTTGAAAAGAGAGCTGTACGTCAGACTCTCCTTAATGTTTATCTTCCATGACCTTTAAATAGGAAAGATCAGTAACAAACCACTTAGGCTCGGCTGGTAGAGACCTACACCGGGAGGTCCTTTATTCTGTAACATTATTAGAGGAACTTCATTTTCTCTTCTCTAAACCTTGTATATGTTTCTATTTGAATAAAAGCATACTAGAAACTCAACTGATAGTACAGACGTTTCACTCCACTGAGATGTATTCTTACAATATATATTTTCCCTTAGATATAGTTTTTTCAAGATTGTCATGTAGAATGTATTGTCATGCAAAATAACTTGTCCTATTAAATACAGAATTTTATGGAATGGATTGTTTCATAGAATTGATTTCCAGATGAAATGGAATGCCATGTGGCAAAGATTCACATGTGTAGTTGATGCCAAGTGGAATGAATTGAAAATGTGGAATGGAATATCACATAGGATTGATTAACATGTAGAATGGATTGTCATGTGAAATAGGTTGACATATGGATTTTATTGCAATATAGTATATTCTAACATGTGAAGTGAATCAACGTGTTTTCCATATGGAATAGATAATTGTGCAGCACGGGTTGCCATGTGGAATGGGTTCCCCAAGGAACACATTAAAATGGCTATTAAGAACAAATAAATAAGTTAATCAAATGGATTAAAACACACTCTCTGTGTTTCTGCAGTCTTCTGTGTCGTGATCTGTCACTGTCCTATGAAACTCCATTGACGTGGATGGAAAAGAGATAACAAGTTGTTTATTTAACCCACTCAGAACAGTTCATAACAAGCATTCAACCCATCTGTATACTTCAATTCACTGTCACTTATGTCACAAATATCATTGAGCTTGAAACTTAGCTGAAATATATATATATATATATATATATATATATATATATATATATATATATATAAAACAATCATTTAGTGTATGGTGAGCACTAGAGTGAGAAAAGCTCTCCACCGTACAGAGTACAGAAAACGAATAATACATTAATAAGCCCATTTTCATGTCTAAAAGGTGGGGACATGCAAATGAGAATACAATGTACCTCACTATTTTAATCCAAGAATAGCAACTTTATACATTGCTCCCTTAAAGCATATGCCCGCCATATTAAACAGCTTTTAAGCAAAGCACCGGGCTAGATTTTACACAAGGGAGCAATGTATAAAGTTGCTATTTTTGGATTAAAAGAGTGAGGTACATTGTATTCTCATTTGCATGTCCCCGCCTTTTAGACATCGTTCTATATATATATATATATATTGTCTCTTACAACTACCCAGAAAAGATCAGTGCTTCGATTTTCTAGTATTACTCTCAGTACATCCCTTCTAGTATTTTAAAATCACCATTATTAAAATTAGGGTAATAATTAGCATCACAACCCCCAAAACTTCAACTTTGTATCTAAAAAAAAAATGTTTGATTTTGTTTTGATTGTTTTTAGAAATGTGATTTTGGGTAGTAAAGCAGATTGGCTCAATCACTAAAATTGTCTAATCTTTTCTAGGATTGGTAAGTACTATGAAGATTTCTGCGCATCAGTCACATGTTAATGGCAACAAGGGTGGGTCTCTTCTACTATCAACATATTATACGCTCACCCAACCCATTACGTGGCTGCAAATCAGATGGGAGCTTCTGGGTTCCAAACCAACTGCACTCACCATATGCACCGTGCGCTCTGAAGAGACGAGTCACACTGAAACAAACAATACTCTTAACTTCAAACAGTTTCCACCAGAAGGCTACGAGCATCGGATGAACATAGTGCCTACAAATGGCTCGCTGTTAATTAAAGATTTGAGAACAAGCGACAGTGGAATATATCGGGTGACAGTGAGAGATGCCATGAACTCTTCATTCACAGCTATCAATGTCACTGTGAATAATATTGGTATGTACAGTATACTTGGGCCTCATTCTATTAACGGACGTAAAATGGCCGCAATGCTGCGATTCCTTGCAGCCATCTTACGGCCCTGCTATTCAAATGGACGGTGCCGCAAGGAGGTCCCCCTTATGGCCGTCTGCAAATTATGCAATCAGCCGCAAGCATTTCCTGCACGCCCGTAAATTGTGTTTCAAGGCCGCAAAGTCGGAAAACTGTAAATGCAAATATAAATTCAAGGTAGCACTGTAAGTGAAAGGCAACATAATGGGGGACATGGGGATTAATAGCAACACCCTTTCAACCTTGCACATCTCCCAAATCCAATATTTCATTTCCGGTTTATTTTCCGTTACAAGTCCCGCAGGCTCGCCGTTGTAAAAACCTGTACAGTTTTAGAGGTTGAAGGCTGCATTGTAGAAGCCAATATATATTGAATCCAGCACTGCAAAGCACTGTAAATGATAGGAACACAATGGGGGACATGAGGATTAATAGCAAAACATTCTCAAGCTTGCACATCGCCAAATTATAATCTTTGATTTTAGGTTTAAAATCCATCCAAGTCCCACGGACTTTAATGACCAAGCCCAGAGCTCGTTATTCAAACCCGTGCGGGCTTACATGATAGATAGAACACGAAGATTGAACATGAAATTTAATTTCTTTATTTGCAGATTTGAGAGTAGGGGAATGTTGGGCTATTAATTCTAAGACCAAACATTGCTTTCAGTTTTCATAAAAGTACAGGATGGCTTTTCTATGCTACGATTTGTAAGTACTGTATATACTCGAGTATAAGCCGACCCGAGTATAAGCCAAGGCACCTATTTTAACACAAAATACTGGGTAAAATGAGTGACTCGAGTATAAGCCGAGGGTGGGAAATGTGCTGCCCCCTGTTGTCCCTCTTGTGCCCTCTGTGTCCCCCCTCTCCTCTCCCGTGTCTCTTCTCCCCTCTCCCTTCCCTGTGTCTCTTCCCCCCTCTCCCTCCTTATCCTAAACCCCCTCATCAATCCCCCCATCCTCAACCCTACCCCCCTCCTCAACCTCAACCCCCCTCCTCATCCTCAACCTCCCTCCTCAACCCCCTCCTCAACATCCCTCCTCAACCCCCCATCCTCAACCTCCTCAACCTCAACCCCCCTCCTCATCCTCAACCCCCTCCTCAACATCCCTCCTCAACCCCCCATCCTCAACACCCCCTCAACACCCCATCCTCATCCTCCCTCCTCAACCCCCCATCCTCATCTATCCCTCCTCAACCCCCATCCTCATCCTCAAACCCTCCTCCTCAACCTCAACCCCCCTCCTCAACCTCCCTCCTCAACCCCCCTTATCAACCCCCCTCCTTAACCCCCCATCCTCATCCTCCCACCTCAACCCCCCATGCCATTCTTAACCTCCCTCCTCAACCTCCCTCCTCAACCTCCCTCCTCAACCTCCCTCCTCATCCTCCCTCCTCAACCCCCCTCCTCATTCTAAACACCCCTAAATACCTCACACTCTCCATTTCCCCTCAATTACCTGCTTCTGGTATATATACCTGGTGCCGGCACCCGGTATATGCTAATGACGTGACGTCACATGCACGCCACTTCATTAGCATATACCGGGTCCCGGCACCGGGTATATGCTAATGACGTGACATGCACGCCACGTCATTAGCATATACCGGGTGCCGGCACCCGGTATATGCTAATGACATGACATCGCATGCAGGCCGGAGCAGAAGCAGGTAAGTGAGGGGAAAGGGAGAGGGGGAGGTATTTAGGGGGTTTAGAATGAGGAGGGGGGGTTGAGGATGAGGATGGGGGAGGGAAAGAGACACAGGGGGGTTAGAGAGACACAGGGAGGTAGAGAGACACGGGGGGTTAGAGAGACACAGGGGGGTTAGAGACACACGGGAGGGAGAGTGACTCGAGTATAAGCCGAGGGGACCCTTTTTTGCCTTAAAAAAAGGGCTGAAAAACTCGGCTTATAATCGAGTATATACGATAAGCCCTTTGTGACCTGTGGGTCTATTTTACCCATTTACGGACTTGACGGAGGCTAATCCCGCAGCTCTTGCGGGTCTGATGTGCTCCAAGCCCGTGGGACTCTGGACACTGAAATTGAATATGAATTACAATAAAAATGATTTGCAGTGTTAAGAAATGCAGTGCTATGAATTCTAACACCTACAATCACTTCCACGTCTAATCAAAGTACACAATAGCTTTTTATGTGCTTTATTGGTGCTCGGATTTGTAAGTAAGAGCCTTGCGGGACCTTTTTCGTGTAAGTAAGCTGCGGCTCGGTTTTAGCTAATTTACGGCCTTGACGGAAGGGTTAGCCTAGCATTTGATTAGTGACCTTGGCTTTCTTGCTGCCTCGTAAGATCAAAGGCTTTCCCTGCGGTGCGGGCAGCCACAAGAGATAACAGTACAGCCCCGGAAGCCGGACAGAAGCCGTCCGGAGCCCTCGGCAGCGAAGGAATAGAATACAGATGTAGTTTGCGGCCGGTCCTTGCGGCCATGCATCTCCTACGGCCGTTAATAGAATGAGGCCCTTTATGTTTTGGAGGGGAAATAATTTTTAAGAAAATGTTTAAAAAGCCAGCTATTCAATTTGGTGAACAACTGAAAATCCATCACTAGTTATTGTGTAGAGCTTTAGTTACCTCTGATATCTCAATGCAATTAGACCTGTTAAAATACCCATTAGCCCTAAAGTGTGATTAGTTATAGTCAATATAAACTTCTTAAATTGTTAGCAGACAGGCTACTTAGCATAGTTTTGGCACATTAAGATTTGCAACTAAATGCAACCAGGAAGAATATGAAATTGTGACACAGGATAACAAAAAGTTTGCGGCACATCACCACAGCAATTTGGAGCAGGTAACCAAAATTCTCTGAGTTCAATCATTTTCCTGCCTGGTATTTTCACATATATTAAGGAGCTATTGCAAAATAAGAGCTCTAGTTAAATAATATTGCCTAACAAGACCAGTCAAATATATAGTCCAAGGTCTTGTTGCATTTAATAATTGACTAAAGATCTAGATACTAGGACAGTCCCACTAATCACTCCCTAAAGTATGATCATAGATATTAATGAGCTTTTGAGCGGTCTGAGCTCTAGATAAATAATATTGTTTAGCCAGTCCCATTAAGATTTCTTTTAAGTAAAAGTTTTCGTAAGAAATCTGTGTTTAAAAATAAATACTATTACAGCCTATACAATACCAGAAAAAGAAATTAAATGGCGGGGAATATTTCTTAAATACAGTTTACATGTCATGATATAAGCCATCCCAAAACATTAAAATACTTCATAAACAGTAGCTCAGATGGTAGAGAATCTTAAAACAAATAGGTTGCGCCCGATTCATGAATTCAGGCTCAGTTTTGCAGTTGGCCAACAAATGACTGACCCATCAATGAAAGTACAGAGGCCTGGATGGAGAAGAGTTAATGAATAGACAGATTAAACTGGCATTGCCTGTCACCCTCAAACATAGCTTCAGAGAGGAATAAGCACAACTACAGATAAATAGATTTTGATGACCAATGATCTAGTGTAGAATGCCCAGTCACCTACAGCACAAGTGGTATTGGCTTAAATGGATACAGCAAACTTTATCTCTAAATACGAACCTTTGCAAATGGTTGTTATTAAAAAAACAATAAAGTTAGTGATAGAATATTGCTGTTTTTAGGTAGACATTAATTTTCAAGAATTGAGAGGAAGTGAAAGTATGGAAATACAAATGCTATGGCAAAGTGAAGCATGGTCTAATTATTGTAATGGAAGAAGGGATGACGAGAGTGGAGTGTGAGAGAAGAGGTAGGAATGGCAAGAAAAGACAAAGATGAAAAAGATTAAGAATTGTTCACTGGAGATGTAGCGGACAGTTCACCCGCGGACTATTCACGGCGATTTTGGCTTGTTCGTGCTCGCATCGGAAGGCGGACACATCCGCTTTTGGGTTCGCCTCCTATTCTTTATCATTGAGGAAACTTTGACCCTGTACCTCACAGTCAGCAGACTCATTCCAGCCAATCAGCAGCATACACTCCCTTCCAGAGCCTTCCATCTGAAGGACAGCATACATTTTAGAATCATTCTGAAGCTGCATTCGTTGTGAGAGGACAGATAGTGTAGCTGCTGGAGATTTTATAGGGAAATAGATAGCCAGGCTGTGTATTTAGCTTCCACTACAGACCTGAAGGACTCATCTGATATCTGCTGCAAGGACAGCAACCCAAAAAGCCCTTTTTAGGGCTAGAACATCATTTATTTTATTTTATAATTTTTTTCTGTGAAATCTAATTGCATATGCCTGCCTGCCAGTGTGTGTGTGACAGGCTAACACCTAACAGCTTATATTGTGCTTATTTTCACTACTCATACCTGATGGTGTATCATACATTGAAAACAACCATTTTTTTCCTGTAATCTAATTTCAGTTGCCTGCCTGTGTCAGGCTCACAGCTAATATCCTGCTCTGTTTCACCAGTCATAGTTGGTGTACCATACATTGAAAAAAAACAACCTTTTTTCCTTTAATCTAATTTCAGTTGCCTGCCTATGTCAGGCTCACAGCTTATATTGTGCTCAGTGAAATAAAACAAAACTTTTTTGACTGTAATAGATTGAATAGCAATTGCCTGCCTACAGGCGTGTGTATGAAGCCTATTGCATCTACTCTGCCAATGTTTGCCAGTGCACAGTGATACGTCATATCTGGTGCAACCGTAGTGTACAGTGACATAAAACAACACTTTTTTGACTGTAATCGATTGAATATCAGTTGCCTGCCTACAGGCGTGTGTGTGAGGCCTACAGCTCCTACTCTGCCAACTTTTGCCAGTGCACAGTGACACTCATATCTGGTGGCACCTTAGATTGCACGCGCAGTGCCCCAAATTTGAAGTAGGAGGTCCGACCAAGCATCTTTTTCCATCTCCCTGTTCCAAAAATCAATGCCATATACACGTCCCCTAATAGTGGACGTAACAGGGATTAAACCGATAGGATTAGTACTACTTAACACCTTATAAAAACGCAGAGAGAGGAGTCTGAAGAAGAGGAGTCAGAGGAGGAAGGTGGCTTTGAGGAGGAAGACCAAACACAGCAGGCGTCCCAGGGGCCTTGTTGTCACCTTTCGGGGACCCTTGGTAGCTGGGTGGAGGAAGTGTCCTTCAATGACATCAGTGAGGACAAGGAACGGGACATGGCTAGCTTGGTATCCAACCTTGTGCAAATTGGGGGGTTTGCGGTTGTGCAAAGGGACTGTTTGCGGTTGTTTGCAGTGCATTAAACAGGGAGATTGGTCTGTTACTGTGAAGCGGGTGTAACCCTTACACTACCTGATCGACACAACATCATACCTGATGTTTTAAAGCATGTTATTCCAAACAATTTAGGAATGTTAGGTGATTTATGCCTTTTATGGCTTAAAACCAGACTCTGCATCAACTATGTAATTTTCCGTGGGAGTTTTGCCATGGATCCCCCTCCGGCATGCCACAGTCCAGGTGTTAATCCCCTTGAAACAACTTTCCCATCACTATTGTGGCCAGAAAGAGTCCCTGTGGGTTTTGAAATTCGCCTGCCCATTGAAGTCTATGGCGGTTCGCCCGGTTCACCCGTTCGCGAACATTTGATGAAGTTCGCGTCCGCGGTTTGCGAACCGAAAATTTGATATTCGCGACATCACTATTGTTAACTTTATATATATATATATATATATTTGTGGCCACATTTGCATGTCCAAGCTCAACTTCCCAGAATGCAGTGTAATAACTGTTTTTCTCGGAGCTGGAAGCAGGTTTTTTAACTTGCTTTAGACATTCAAATGTGAACACAGATGTACTTTTTATTTACTATATATATATATATAAATATATATACAGTATATATATATATATATATATATATATATATATATATATATATATATACAGTATATATATATATGTATATATATATATAGAATAGTACATTAGTGATTCTATTTGAATGTCTAAAAATAAGTTGATAAAAACCTATTTCCTGCTCAAATTTCTCAGAAATACAGTATATGCACTCCAGTCTGGGAAAACTGGGCGGGACATGCAAATAAGGCCACATAATGCACCATCACTCTGTCAATCCAAACCATTTTAAACATGGCTCATTTTAAGCATATGCTTACTATATTTCACAGTTTTAGGCATAGCAACGGATGTATTTTTCAAACCAGGTCACTTAACAAACTTATTTTTAGACATTCAAATAGAATCACTAATGTACTATTCCTTATTTGTACTATTGTATTTTGTATGGTGGAGGGCTTCTATCACTCTTAGCCCACCATATCTGAAATAATTGCTGTATATAACTACTCTCTATAACAATCACCACACAAACTAGGCACTCACACTATACTAAGGATCGGCAGTAACTGTGAAACAGTACTGTATGTGGTTAAGTGACCTGTTTTTTTTTTTAAATCCATCTGTTGCTATGCCTAAAACTGTGAAATACAGTAAGCATATGCTTAAAAGGAGCCATGTTTAAAATGGTTTGGATTGACAGAGTGATGGTGCATTATGTGGCCTCATTTGCATGTCCCGCCTAGTTTTCCCAGACTGCAGTGCATATACTGTATTTCTGAGAAATTTGAGCAGGAAATATGTTTTTATAAACTTATTTTTAGATATTCAAATAGAATCACTAATGTACTATTCCTTATTTGTACTACTGTACTTTGTATGGTGGAGGGCTTCTATCACTGTTAGCCCACCATATATGAAATAATTGCTGTATATATATATATATATATATATAATCTCACAAAAGTGAGTACACCTCTCACATTTCTGTAAATATTGTATTATATCTTTTCATGTGAAACAGTGAAGAAATTACACTCTTCTACAATGTAAGTGTACAACCTGTATAACTGTGTAAATTTGCTGTCCCCTCAAAATAACTTAACACACAGCCATTAATGTCTAAACCGTTGGCAACAAAAGTGAGTTGCCACTGGAGTCCACATCACGAAGCTGGTGGATGTTAGTGGATGTTAGAGACCTTGCGCTCCCCCACCTTCCGTTTGACGATGCCCCACAGATGCTCAATAGGGTTTAGGTCTGGAGGCAACCTTTGCTTCTTTAGCAAGGCTGTGGTCATCTTGGAGGTGTGTTTGGATTGGAATACTGCCCTCCGGCCCTTCTCCAAAGGGAGGGGATCATGCTCTGCTTCAGTACAGTGTCACAATACATGTTGGCATTCATGGTTCCCTCAATGAACTGTAGCTCCCCAGTGCCGGCAGCACTCATGCAGGCCCAGACCATGACACTCCCACCACCATGCTTGACTGTAGGCAAGCCACACTTGTCTTTGTACTCTTCATCTGTTTGCTGCCACACACGCTTGACACCATCTGAACCAAATACTGTAAGTGTTTCTTAGTCTCATCGGACCACAAGACATGGTTCCAGTAATCCATGTCCTTAGTCTGCTTGTCTACAGCAAACTGATTGCAGGATTTCTTGTGCATCATCTTTAGAAGAGGCTTCCTTCTGGGACCATAGCTATGCAGACGACCACTGCCTTGCTTATGAAGCTGAAGGTAAAGGTGATGGTCTGGCCAAGCATGTCTCCAGACCTAAACCCTATTGAGCATCTGTGGGGCATCCTCAAACAGAAGGTGGGGGAGTGCAAGGTCTCTAAGATCCACCAGCTCTGTGATGTCATCATGGAGGAGTGGAAGAGTGGCAACCTCCAGTGGCCACATGTGAAGCTCTGGTGAACTCCATGTCCATCAGTGCTGGAAAAGAATGGCGGCCACACAAAATATTGACACTTTGTGCCCAATTTGGACATTTCCACTTAGGGGTGTACTCACTTTTGTTGCCAACGGTTTAGACATTAATGGCTGTGTGTTGAGTTATTTTGAGGGGACAGCACATTTACACTGTTATGCAGGCTGTACACGTACTACTTCACATTGTAGCAGAGTGTCATTTCTTCAGTGTTGTTACATGTAAAGGTATAATAAAATATTTACAAAAATGTTTTGTGAGACACTGTGTATATATATATATATATATATATGTACATATGTGTGTGGGTATGTAATATAAATAAAAAGGAAATATATATATTTACAGTATATACAGTATATGTATATTTATTTTCTTGGGCCCACATATATATGTATAATGATGGCACCAGAGACGGACCCAAGAGGACCAAGCACAGAAAAAAATAATTGGGACTCTATATATATATATTTATATATATATATATATATATATATATATATATATATATGCACCTGTGGGGCCACAAACTCAGGGATAGTTCCGGGCGGCAAAATCTCTAGCTATGCCACAGGGTAAATGTGATCATAAAATGGTCTTATTTCAAATACATTTTTAATAGCAATTTTGTAGGGGTCAACTCATCATTTTAAAAGGGCATATTTTAATGGTCTAAGGCTGAGGTGGGGAAGTTGGGTCCTGGAGGGCCACTCACAAGCCTGGATTTGAAGATATCGTTTCTGTGCACAGATGAGTGATGCAGAATGACTGAAGAAGGGATATCATCAAATTCAGGCATGTGTGTCGCCCTCCAGAACCGAACTTGCCCACCCCTGGTTTAAGGGCATCATTACAGCCTATAAACTGGGCAAAGAACTGACAGGTAAAGATGCAGAAATAAAATGGAGTACTTTTAAGTTCTTATCAGTACACAAAAATGTAAAAGAAGTAAAGGACAAACTTTGTGGCTTAGTGATGATCTAAAAAACAAGATAAGGATTAAAAAATAATTCAAGCATATAGGTTTAATACAAGAAGGAAGAAACAGAGGCAGCATTATGTACAAGGAATATAATAAGTAATGCAATTAGGTTGGCTAAAATAGAAAATTAAAAGATATTTGCTAAGGAAAGTAAAAATTTATCCTGAAATGTGTTTTTGTAAATATATAAATGGGGAAAAAAGCTAGAAGAGAGAATATTAGAATCTTAAAATGTGAGACAGTCTAACGGATCAATACTGACCAAGAGAAGGCAAATAGGGCTAAATAAGTTATTTTCTTTGTGTACATTGCACACATTGGTACATTGTACATTGGTAAAGGCATTGAAACCAAATGGGACCTCATTACCCTTAGCAAATAATTGTTAACTCAGGCAGAAATCCAAGAGAGACCTGAAAAAATAAATGTTAATAAAACACCAGGTCCTGATGGAATACATCCAAGCATACAGAGAGAACTGAGTCCTGTAATAGCCAAATCGTTATATCTAAATTTTCAATACTTAATCTCCACAGGATCAGTACCAGAGGATCGGTATTGAGCAGATATTGTACAATTCTTAAAGGGAATTATAGTCTAATAATCCTCAACCAGAATATTGGGGAAGCTCTTAGAAGGGTTGCTAAGGGATTGTATTTAGGAATATATCCATCTAAACAAGATAATAGGTGGGTGTCAACACAAATGTATGAGGGATAGCTAATATATCAAACAAATCTAATTAGTTTTTATGAGGATATAAGGAGAAACCTGGATTATAGCAACTCTTTGTGTCTAATCAGACTTTGTTAAGGCTTTTGATACAGTGACACATGGAAGACTATTGTACAAACTAAGGGATACAGTAATTGCAGTAAATATCTGCACATTGATAGGAAACTGGTTAAAAGATAGGTAGCAAAAGGTTGTTGTAAATGGAAAATACTCAAATTGGTTTTGTGTGGTAATTGGGGTACCTCAGGTTTCAGTATGAGGTTCTCTTCTTTTTAATATGTATATATTCATGTTTAGAAGTATTTTCTCTAAAAAAAAAAGAGCTTACAAAGTGATATGATTAATTCATATAAGTACATCCAGAATCAGTATAAAGCTTGGTGAAATTGACTTTTGCAGGCTTTTTTAAAATGAACATGCCCAGTTAATACATAGGAATCTCAGAGGAGTCTAAGTTTTAAAAGCCTCTGTGATTCTTATCATTAAACCAACACTCTCTCTGCTAATCTAATTTCTAAAAATAACAACATTCGGTGTCCATTATTTAACACTATTTTAATAACAAGCAATTGTATTCCTATATTCTCAAATATTCTTATATATAGGTAAAGTTTTAGTTTCTATCAAAATTGGGAACTTTTGTTATGTTTTGCTATGTTCCCACAAATATATAATTTACCAGGTAAAGATTTAATGAAGAGTGGATGATGATAGTCATTTTTAGGCAGTTTTTTTTTTATTGCAATCACTAATTCAAATGCATCTGTCCCTGTATATAATCCAGCTTCACGCACAATTGCCAGGAGTCAAAGTTGCACTGATGAATTCCTTAAGAATGAAAGTCCAACCTGTGAGTACTTATAGATGTGTAGAAGTGTGGGTGCATCTCATGGTATTTCATTGCTATCAGAATGTAGACTTTTAACTCCAAAACCAAGCATCTGTTTTTTTTATTTTTAAGGGACACTGAAGTCACCATAAGTGCTCTGCACAGTCAGAAAATGGAAAAGTATATGGAAAAATGCTTTCCTTTTTAAAATTGCTGGTAAAATCATTATGTTTTGAATATTTGAAAATAAGGGTTTAAACTGCTTATAATATCTCTTTGCAATATCAGAATACATAATGAGTCGCACTGGCCATAAGTACCAATACAAATAATGTGCGCAGGTCGTGGAAGGAGCTGTTCCATTTCCAGTAATATTTCTGTATTAGATATATATTGTTCTTTTATCACATATTAGCGACTTGCCCATCAAAAATTACGGCAATAAAATTTGAAGGGTAGCAATGCTGTTTGCCACACAATGCAAGGCTGTCCCCCTTCTAACTTGTGGGCCTCGCAATGAGCTCCTTCAGCGCTCATTGCGAGCCACTCCGCCCTCTCTGACCCCTGTGTCTGTTTCCCCCTCCGTTTCATGTGTGCCCCTGCCCTGTGTTTTTCTTTCCCTTATTTCCCTCCCCTGTGTCTCTTTCCCCCCTCTCTCACCCCTATGAGTCTTTTCACCATTTCCCCCCTCTCCCTCCCCTGTGGCTTTCTCCTCTCTCTCCGAGCTTAAGTCTTGCGTGCCTCGGGCTGAGCGCCGTTGGTTATTTTTTTACAAGTTTTTTTGGCTTCGGGACGATCGGCTAAGTGTTACAGGCTTTGGCCTCTTTTTCAGCCTTTTTCCAAACATTTACGTTTCTACAGTCGCCATTTTTTTCCTCGCTTAGCCTCTTTCCCTGTGCTGTGTGTTAGGTTTTGAGCTAATTTCTGAACTAATTGGCATCTTTTGGTGGTTTTCTGATAGATTCTGAGTACTGGGCATGACAAAAAAATTTGGCCATAATTTTTTCAAAGTCTTGCGTGCCTTCGGCACTCATTGCAGTCCCTGTCATTTTAACATTTCAAAGTCTTGCAGGCCACGCGATGAGCGCCAAGGGCGTTCATTGCAGCAAAGTCGTGCGGGCCTCGCGATGAGTGCCACCGATGAGTGCTGGTGCTCATTGCGCATAAACATTGCGAGACCAACATTCGTAACTTACCACAACTATTATATGTGATAACACAGCATGTAGCCATCTAGTCCAGTGGTTATATATCTGTACTGCAATTGTAGGTTCAAGTTACACTGTAATCTTTTTTTAATTGTAATTTTGTATTTGGTCTCAAGATAAAGCTGAAACTATATATTATCTGAAAGTGGGTGATATAAGACAAGTATGGACATTGTAATGCTGAATAGTAAATGTATCTTATTTCTAACAGTAGCTGTTATTTACATTGATTGTTCTTTTTTATTGTTCTTTTTCACCACTGCAACAAATGCACACACATAATCCAAGTGCTTGGACTGTAAAAATATAATATGCAGGTTTTAATCCCATCATAACTTTTTAAAGTAGTAATTTTAATTTTGATCACATAATAAAACTAAGATATATATAAACTGTAAAGGGGGATATGAGACTAATAGGGAAGTTTAATTATTTGAGCTAAATAGTATAAATAGTATAATAAAATGAAAGAAGGGAGTACCTACAGTACAAATGTTTTTCCCCTCTGCTCCATATACCTGTATGTTGCACAAGCAGTATAATAATCATTAAAGCTGAAATATTATTAATGTGACAGTTACAGCGTGAACCTCATTATCTATGTAGATTGTTGTGGGAGGGCGTCAGGGGCTATAAAAGCAATAATGGAAAAGTAGAATATCTAAGTCAATTCATAATTAATTAAAAAAGCTTCCCCACATCATCACATCATTAACATGCTCTACAAAAAGGTTCAGAATGCATATGGTGACTTCAGTTTACCCTTTAATGTTCTTCTCTACCCACCCCACCTCCAATAATTAACTAAGAGTCCCAGTCTTAAAAAACATTTTTCCACACTTCTATTGTCCTCATATTGTGTCCCTACTATTACCCCCCTCCAGTTTTACCTTATTCCAAACCTAACACTCTCTCTTATGCTCTCTGAGCCCCATCATAAATTAGAAACAGGTGTTTCGGGGGGCGTGGGGGACCGTCAAACTCAGATCCCAGTTAAAAACAATAGATAAAATAAATTAAAATGTTGATCATAATTTTAATTGATAGAAATCAGTCTTTTTTGTCAGGTCTCTGTCATTAAGACTGTATCCATATACTCTAGGTCTAAAAGAGTGATGCCACAGGCTGCCATTTATTTTGGATAAGGGTCAATAGATTATCTTGTAGATATTTTGGGGGGGGGGTTGCAGGGTGCAATAAATGGATATTGGAGGAGCATGTTTAATTATTCCTTTTCCATGTAGAATACGTGATCGTTAGCTGGGAAACATTAAATGTACATGATGTATTTGCTGGTCCTCTTCCCATAACCTGTTAAATTATTCAATTATTGACTTATTACTATTAATTGAATAATTATTCAATTATTGACTTATTACTATTTTTGAACGACTGTCTAATGTTTTTCTTGCACTGGTTGACATATGGTAAAATGTGCTTCAGTTGTAAACGATAAGAAGAAATGTTGGAGGATTTAAAAATATTCATGGGACATTCTGACTAGATTAGATAGAATCACAGTATAGAGGGCTTCCTGAAATGTGCTGCAGCATTGTGTGGGAATGTTTAGAAAGCTGATATTAATTAATTAACTGCAGAATATTCTTTTTGCTATGAAAAAAAAATAAGTTACTTAATTATTAGCAAGCAAAACTTGTCTTTTTATGATCTTGTTTATTGAACAGGTGAGAGTGGGTGTGACTTGGCCTGTGTAAGTTATATCTGTGTGTATTTTGTTGTATTTTGTTGTTTTCTGTTTTCTCACTGTATTTTTGTAACTGATAATCATGAGTCAGTCCAGTGGAAACCTCGCTCAGTGTACATCCTGCCAAATGTATGCACTACTGCAACAGATGATCCAGGGTCCATACATCTGTGAGAGGTGTAAGCATGTTGCCTCTTTGGAAGCTCAAATTGAAGATCTGGAGAGGAGAATTGCAGCACTTAGTGATATTGCTCCACTGGAAAGGGAGTTGGTGCTCACAGAGCACAGTTTAGCTGGGCCTAGTATGGAGGGAGGAGCTGGGGCTAGTGAGGATGGCCAGGGAGGTAGCTGGGTTACAGTTAGAAGGGGAATCAGGGGGAACAGGAGGAGGCAGGCCAGTTCTGAGTTGGCAAACACCAACAGATTTGCCAGATTGAGTGAAACTGATGTCCATTCAGGAATGGCAATGCCAGATAGAGCTGTTCCCTCTAACAGCCGGGAGAACAGTTCTACTGGAGGAGAGGGAGGGCAGAATAGGCAGAGCAACAGACATGTTTTGGTGGTAGGGGACTCTATTATTAGGAAGGTAGACAGGGTAATTTGTCACCCAGATCCCAGCAATCGAACAGTTTGCTGTCTCCCGGGTGCTCGGGTTCGGCATGTTGTGGATCAGGTGGATAAATTATTGGGAGGGGCTGGTAATGAACCGGCGGTCTTGGTACACATTGGTACCAATGACAAAGTTAGTGGAAAATGGAGCGTCCTAAAGAATGATTTTAGAGAATTAGGGAATAAGCTTAAAGCAAGGACCTCCAAGGTAGTATTTTCTGAGATACTACCAGTGCCACGTGCTAGCCCAGGGAGGCAGAAGGAGCTTAGGGAGGTTAATGCGTGGCTAAAAAAGTGGTGCAGTGCAGAGGGGTTTGGGTTTTTAGAGCACTGGGCTGACTTCTCACTTGGGTACAATCTCTATAGCAGGGATGGATTGCACCTTAATGATGAGGGTGCTTTTGTGCTAGGGGATAGGATGGTAGAACAGCTGGGGGAGTTTTTAAACTTGTAGGTGGGGGGGAGGGACTATATAGAAGTATTGGGGTAAATAGGGTAGAGAGGGAAAGGGATGAATTAGTTACCCATGGGGGAGGAGAAGGGGGGAGGGTTACAATAGAAAGTAGGGAGGTATTAATAGGGGCCTCAAATACAGTGGCAGGCACTTCACAACAGCAGAGCCATAACAACATAAAGTGTATGTTTGCTAACGCAAGAAGTTTGCCTGGGAAAACGGATGAGCTAGAAATATTAGCAGTACAAGAAAAATGGGGCTTAATAGGCATTACGGAAACATGGTGGGATGAATCTCATGAATGGACTGTTAATCTGGATGGTTATAACCTATTTAGGAAAGATAGGGGAAATGGTAAAAGAGGAGGAGGGATCTGCCTTTATGTTAAGCCTGAATTTAAGCCTATAGTCAGAGAAGATATTTATGCTGGCACTAACGGCATCATTGAATCCTTGTGGGTTGAGCTAAATAGTGGAGGTTTTACATAAATTAGAGAAATGGGCGGCTAAATGGCAGATGAGATTTAATACAAATAAATGTAAGGTTATGCATTTGGGAAGGAACAATAGCCAAGCAATCTATAATCTTAATGGAGCAAATCTAGGGGTATCAGATATTGAAAGGGATTTGGGAGTACTAGTGGACAACCACCTAGGTAACAGCGCTCAAAGCCAAGCAGCGGCTGCAAAGGCAAATAAAATATTAGCATGTATTAGGAAGGGTATAGAAGCCAGGGAAGAAGATATAATTCTGCCACTATACAAATCTCTAGTACGCCCTCATTTGGAATATGGAGTACAATTTTGGGCACCACCTCATAAAAAAGACATTTTAGAGCTGGAAAAAGTACAGAGAAGGGCTACAAAACTAATAAGGGGAATGGAGGGGCTAAGTTATGAAGAAAGACTATCAAAATTAAACTTATTTTCGCTAGAAAAAAGGCGTCTAAGAGGAGATATGATTACGTTATATAAATACATCCAGGGTCAATATAAGGCTTTGTCAAGTTAACTTTTTGTAGCAAGAGATTTTCAACTGACAAGAGGACATCCTTTGAGGTTAGAGGAAAAAAGATTTCACCTTAAACAAAGAAAAGGGTACTTCACAGTTAGGGTGGTTAAACTGTGGAATTCTCTGCCAAAGGAGGTGGTGACAGCGAATTCGATAGACAACTTCAAAAAGGGGTTAGATATATTTTTGAATAAAGAGGGCATTCAAGGCTATCCTAGATAATTAGCAAGGATTATTGATCCAGGGAGAAATTTGATCGCCAGTTTCTGGGGTCAGGAAGGAATTTTGCTTTTTTTTCCCCTTACGAGACAATTGGCAAAGTTTCAATGGTTTTTTTTTTCTGTTTGCCTTCCTCTGGATCAATTAACAATTAACAATAATAATAAATAGTCCACATTAAAAAGATCAATAGAGATCTAAAAAGGTTGAACTTGATGGACTAACTCTTTATTCATCCTCCAATACTATACTATTAATAATTATTTAATCAATAATTTAATTAATAACTAATCTGCATATTGCAGATCAGAGGAGATCTTAACAGGGTGAACTTGATGGACTGAAAGTCTTTTTTCAACCTTAATTACTATGTAACTATGTAACCATGTAACTATGTACAGTTATTAGCAACCTCCTTATAAATAAACTCTTGGATTTTTAATGTTCATTTGTCACTGCAGTTAATACAGGGGTAGGTGATATCTGTCCTGGAGTACTGGACACAGGATATAATTTCAGGATTTGTCTGATGTGCAGATATGAGAAAATCATTCAGTGATTCTGATGGACTCAACTGTGCACAGCGGCCAAATCCCAGAATGATATTACTTGTCCACAGCACCTAGAATGATATTGTTTGTCCATGTGTGGTATGGTGTGCTTACTTGCTGGTATTCATTGACGATCTTACGTTTCCACTGACAAACTAAGACCTCCATTCAATTAAGTCTGCGGGCTTGTAAATTGCAACAGTTGCAGAACGATTCAATTGAACAAGCCCGCAGCTACCTGGCCGAAAGCCTAAACTGTAAATCATGCACCAGTATGTAGCATTTCAGGGCATGATCATGTTCAATTAAGCAAGGCTGTAACTCACGATTTAGAAACGCCAATAGTAAATGAGACCATTATCATTACATCAGTAAAACATGGAGGTTACATGTCAATCAATTAGCGTTTAGGGGTCCGATATGCGATCAAACTCACAATCCGGAAATGTACAAAATAATAATTTCTGATCTTAATTGAGCAAATATAGGGGTATCAGATATAGAAAGGGATTTGGAAGTATGTGTGGACAACCACCTAGATAACAGTGCTCAATGCCATGCAGCAGCTGCAAAGGCAAGTAAAATATTAGCATATATTAAGAAGCAAATATAATTCTGCCACTATACAAATCTCTAGTATGCCCTCATTTGGAATATGGAGTACAATTTTGGGCACCACTTCAAAAAAAGGACATTTTAGAGCTGTAAAAGGTACAGAGAAGGGCAACAAAACTAATAAGGGTGATGGTGGGGCTAAGTTATGAAGAAAAGACTATACAAATTAAGCTTATTTTCTCTCGAAAAAAGGCGTCTAAGAGGAGATATGATTACATTATATAAATATATCCAGGGTCAGTATAAAGCTTTCTCAAGTTAGCTTTTCGTGCCAAGAGGTTTTCAACTGACAAGAGGACATCCTTTGAGGTTAGAAGTAAAAAGATTCCACCTTAAAGAAAGAAAAGGGTTCTTCACAGTAAGGGTGGTTAATCTGTGGAATTCTCTACTAAAGGAGGTGGTGACAGCGAATTCGATAGATAACTTTAAAAGGGGACTGGATATATTTTTCATTAAAAAGGATAGTCAGAATTATCCTGGTTAATCAGAGAGAGAGTATTGATCCAGGGAGGAATCATATTGCCAGTATCTGGGGTCAGGAAGGAATTAATTTGTTTTTCCCTTTTCAGACGATTGGCAAGGTTTCACTTATATATATATATATATATATATATATATATATATATATATATATATATATATATATATATAAAGTCTCTCATAAAAGTGAGTACACCCCTCACATTTTTGTAAATATTTTATTCTATCTTTTCATGTGAAAACACGAAATTACACTCTGCTACAATGTGAAGTGTACAGCCTGTATAACAGTGTAAATTTGCTGTCCCCTCAAAATAACTCAACACACAGCCATTAATGTCTAAACCGTTGGCAACAAAAGTGAGTACACCCCTAAGTGGAAATGTCTAAATTGGGCCCAAAGTGTCAATATTTTGTGTGGCCACCATTATTTTCCAGCACTGCCTTAACCCTCATGGGCATGGAGTTCACCAAAGCTTCACAGGTTGCCACTGGAGTCCTCGTCCACTCTTCCATGATGACATCACTGAGCTTGTGGATGTTAGAGACCTTGCACTCCCCCACCTTCCACTTGATGCTCCGCAGATGCTCAATAGGGTTTAGGTCTGGAGACATGCTTGGCCGGTGTATCACCTTTAAATTCTGCTTCTTTAGCAAGGCAGTGGTCGTCTTGGATGTGTGTTTGGGGTCGTTATCATGTTGGAATACAGCCCTGCGGCCCAGTCTCTGAAGGAATGGGATCATGCTCTGCTTCAGTATGTCACAGTACATGTTGGCATTCATGGTTTTCTCAATGAACTGTAGCTCCCCAGTGCCAGCAGCACTAATGCAGACCCAGACCATGACACTCCCACCACCAAAAGTATACATCTATACTGAGGAAAAGTATTTGAAATAATCCCTAAATGACAGATACACGGATAAGGCACAACGAACACAAAAACACTGATATGAGATGAAACCCTTAGCTTGAACGTAAACAGCAATGCAGAGAGAGTGGAGGCAGCATCTGACATCATCAGGTAAATGCATATAGGGGGAATCAACACAACATATTATAGAAAACAAATATACACATATAGACATATGTGTATATATGCTTGGTCTGGGCCTGCATGAGTGCTGCCGGCACTGGGGAGCTACAGTTCATTGAGGAAGCCATGAATGCCAACATGTACTGTGACATACTGAAACAGAGCATGATCCCCTCCCTTCAGAGACTGGGCTGCAGGGCAGTATTCCAACATGATAACGACCCCAAACATACCTCCAAGACAACCACTGCCTTGCTAAAGAAGCTGAAGTTAAAGGCGATGGACTGGCCAAGCATGTCACCAGACCTAAACCCTATTGAGCATCTGTGGGGCATCCTCAAATTGAAGGTGGGGGAGTGCAAGGTCTCTAACATCCACCAGCTCCTTGATTTCATTACGGAGGAGGGAAAGAGGACTCCAGTGGCAACCTGTGAAGCTCTGGTGAACTCCATGCCCATGAGGGTTAGGGCAGTGCTGGAAAATAATGGTGGACACACAAAAAATTTACACTTTGGGCCCAATTTGGACATTTCCACTTAGAGGTGTACTCACTTTTGTTGCCAATGGTTTAGACATTAATGGCTGTGTGTAGAGTTATTTTGAGGGAACAGCAAATTTACACTGTTATACAGGCTGTACACTTACTACTTTACATTGTAGCAGAGCGTCATTTCTTCAATGTTGTCACATGAAAAGATATAATGAAATATTTACAAAAATGTGAGGGGTGTACTCACTTTTTTAAGATACTATATATATATATATATATATACATATATATATATCTATAAGTGAAACTTATTCCGTATATATATATAAATTAATCCTCTCTTCAATATGGATTCTGACACATATATATATATATATATATATATATATATATATATATATATATATATATAGTAAATAAAAAGTACACATGATCACATGAGTCCCAAAAACTGGTAGTCAGGCGAATCATGACAATATGTCTGTATTTCTAAATATTAAAAGGACATTACAATTTAAACTGTATTGCACTATTATGTAGAACAGTTTGAATCAAAAAGAAAATATGTAAAAACTTAGTAATGCTCTTTCCACTGTTTTACACATAATTTAATATACTGCCTTGTAAGCACCCAAACTGTCTAAGAAGGAATCTCAGCACAGATTTATTTAGCTTATTGGGATTTGCTGTCAGGTCCCACATGGACCATATATTCCAAGCTACCTCTGAATGCTCATATTGGTATTTACTGCAATATTAAATTATCTGTTCCTTTTGGAGGTTAAAATGTGTAAAGGGCCCCAAGGAATAATCTTACATTGTTTCATTGCAAAAAACTGTGTATTGGATTCTGCTTGTTATTTTTGACCTTTCATAGTCTGCAAAGAGTAAGAAGCTCTGCACAACTCTTATTAAGACATGTTAGAGGATTAACTGGGCTTTATAAAGCTGTTATAAAACCAAAATATGAATGAATTTGAAAAAAATCTACTTTCTTTGTTTTATTTTCAGTGCTCTGGTGATGCAATGCAGTATTTAGGAATTCAATGTCTCTTTACCTAAAATAATTATGCTCTACTGAAAAGTTGACAGAAAAACAAAATAAAATAACAATATCAAATTCACAATGGCATATACTTATCAAGTTGGGATAAAAGTGGGGATAAATGTAGATAAGTGGCATTAAAAACATAAAATGCTTTCATTTTTTTATGAGTGCTGTTTATCAACGATGATATCCCTGAAAAAGTCCTATCTGGACAAAGCGCGTGGATTTTAAATCGAGTGTATTATTGGACCTGTTATATATTTTTGTGAAATAAATACTTTTGTTTTTATTTGCTACACCAGTAGGTCTTGTTTATCTTATCCTCCCTTTCCTGCTCTTTATCAAGTGAGGATATATTTTAACCGTTTGATAAATAGATCTTATACAAAACTGTATATATTTAGCTCCATTGTTTTTATTCCCACCAATGGAGTACTTGGCGAAAAAATAATCACCATAATTACTAAATTAAATACAATGTTTTAGCAGAAGAGCAGATAGTGGATCATTGTGATTAGAGAACAACTGGTTCAAGATCCTCTGTCTCAGACCTTGGTGAAGTCTTTTGAGAGATAAGAACAAAAGGTCCCTTGAGGAGATGTTCTGAAGTCTGACTATTTCTAAGACCTGTCAGATTCAGCCATAGTTTCAGGGAATTACAAACAAGTTATCCTGGCCCCCTACTGACTTCCTGACACCCGGTGACAGCTCTCAGCTCCTGTGCTGGGAAGATCAAAGCTCTGCAGAAAGGTGAATAAAGTCACACAGGTTCACTGGACTCTATACACCACAGCTGGTCGTATGTGACCTTGTGATTGGACATCTTCAATTACTTAAATTGGAGAACAATGTATTTTGGATCATCTCCAACTCTCTACAAAACTTTCCTGGACTTACTTACACAGTTGAATTAATTAATCAACTATATATATATATATATATATATATATATATATATATATATATATATATATATATATAATTATGGACTCAGGACTGCACTGATCAGTTAACCCATCACTGACCTCTGCACAGATAGATTTATTAAGGGTTAATTTATTTCTTTGTAGCTGTAGGTCTGGTGAGCAATAAGTGACTCATGTAAACACAGATTTTATCAGATTTGATTTCTCAGTGAAAAATGCATATATTTCAAAAAGTATTTCAACATGCTTGTAGGAGATCTTTACTGACATGTGGTCCAAATTGTTCTGAATTAGAGTTGCAATGTCCCAAATTGTGTTTGTGTAAAAAGATTCACAGCCATACTTGGCCTCATGAAATTATAATTATTTTCAACTGAAAAGGCAAGTTCACCTTAAAGAGACATGAAAGATTTCTTGATTTCAATAGCAATATAATATACTTTTGTATCTCATTACTTTTGTGTACGTTATATTATACAAATTAGTTTTCTGTGCCTAAAATGATACAATTGTACCTGTTTGGTTCTGCCCTCTGTAGCTCATGCAGCTCATGAATACACATAATGTGAAGTGTAGTGTTTCAAGTTAGCCAATCAGTGACCTTTCTAAAGCAACATGTTGCTGAATGTTACACTGATTGGTTACACACTGCACACACTGCACTTGGAAGTACACTGTCTTCATGAAATACAGAGGGGAGAAACCAATTAGGAACGATTTGTAATATTTTGGGCAGAAAAAAACAGAAATTTTAAATATTTCTCAATAAAATAAAGTATACAAAATAAAGAGATTCATAGATATATTCTTAGTGAAATCCAGAAACCTTTGATGTCCATTTAAGCTTAAGATTATTTTTAATTAAAGAACACTCTAAGAGAAAAGTAATTATCTAGCTAACTTATAATTATGGAACTGTCCTACTGTGCCATGTTTCTGGAGAATGTCCGCGACCATTAGATATTCCATTAGAGTTGATTGTAAGCATTAATGTGGATCTACTGTGCCTGATTGAAATGCAATACATTTTAGTCAAATAAAACACTACATTAACAGAGTATTCGTTTGAAGGCTAGTTAAATTCTATCTTTACTGATCCAATTTGTCTATTATTCATAAATACATAGTGGAAATATATAGCTAGATAGTTCATTTTTGTATTTTCCAGTTCTCTAGACTAACTCACATATATTCTTCTGGATCTCTTTTTGTAGATCAGGTCCAAGCTGGGGGTCTTGGAACTGAACCCCCACCTCAATGCTCCTGTACCAACTCCAGTACTGTAGACTTCGCAACTTCTGCCTGGATCATCCTTGGGAGCAGGGCATCCTCCATCTTCATCACACTTCTCTTTATGTTTATAATCCGAATGAGGAAAAGGAAAGGTCTTCAATTTAGGAGGAAGATTTGAGTATCGGACATACCACTCAGTGATTATCCACTTTCCCATTGGATTGTAGACTATACTTTGTTGAACTTTATTGAATCAACAAGAACAATGAAGAGTCATTGGTACATTTTTGAAGTTAAGAGCATATTTTTGTATATCAAATAACTGATAACATAATATCATCCCCTGTAGATATTTACTTGCATGTATAGTTATTCCCATGTGTCAAAGATCTCCCTTTAACTTTGGCCACCCTTATTTTTGTACTTAAAATTATGATTTAAAACTATAGGTAGTATTTGAAGGTTATTTAAAAAATTATATTTTTTTAAGTCTATTACATTGAAGCAATTTTTTTCCCATTCCTGTGATATTTACATTTTAGCTATGTTTTGGACTGTAATAATTGCTAATCATTGATATTTACTCCTACATGCACCAATTGATTAAATGAATTGACAAATGAAATGTTGGACATTGTTCTCAGCCCCACGCAATTGCTACACTGAACTACTATTGTTTAAAAACATTCACATTATTATTACAGTTTAAATTATATCAGATTTGGAACTTATTTTATTGTATCCTCATTTGCTTAATTATGTTACTGTATTTTTCCATTGTTCTTTTCACAGAAACAATTGTAATCTTTGTTATATAAATACATTTTAAACTCACACTTTAGAGGCAACGATGGGAAACAAGATTACCCAGTGAGAGTCATTTAAACAGCACGATTAAGACTTTTTTGAACAGTCTAACATAGCGTCTAATTCTATATTTTATTAGTTTTTTTAATTTGGTACATTTTTATTACTGTTCAGACACTTAAGCCAGAGGGCACAATTATGTGAGGGAATAAAATAATAAAAGGCAATGACTGTTTATATAATTACAATTCAACTAAGTTATTGGTGGTTTGTTTGACTCTGCACTGGATTATTATTAACAGTATCGTTCACTGAGGGGTACAACAAATGGTACTGACAAAATAAGTGCTGTGGGGAAAAGAAGCATAAGTCTTATAGTATTATTGAATACAGTTTAAAACTATGTATTACTTTAAATAAAAATCACTTTGAACATATGAAGCTGAGAAGAGACTTTCCGAAATAACTATGAATATGTGCTAGCCCTGAGCCACCCGTCATAAAATAAGACTACTTTCTTAATAGTATATTTCATCTGGAGGAGGAGGGAGATCACTTATGCAGAGTATAAAATATCAAGTTATTTTAAATTGTTTAAAACATAGTTTACGGTTATGTAATTCAATTAATTGGTAAACTGAAAACTGCAAGGTCTAATTTTATATATTGTACCCAGTCGCGGAGCTAGAGAATGGAAAATATTTTGGGACCCCCCTGGGGGATTGTAAAAAATTAATTGCTCTGGCTCAACCAGGACCAAATCACTCAGTGCTACTCTTCCAGACCCCTGCACGTAACATCTCCCCTTCTGAAGACTCCTTCCCATAACAGTAAACCTTTCCAATACCCTTTCCATAGCTGCTCCCCAACTCTTACCTCCAGCCTGTGTAGAGCTCCTTTGCCTGCAGCACAGCTCCAGGGTATGCGCTCTCCACTTTCCAGTAACATTCTCTGCGGATATATATATATATATATATATATATATATATATATATATATATATATATATAAACACAGTTGTGCTCAAATGTTTGCATACCCTTGGTGAATTAGTAAGATATGTACCATTTTTAAAGAAAACATGCGTGAGCAGGCAGCACACATTTCTTTTATTTCTTATGGGATTCATATTCAACTGTAGGTCATAACAGAATGGCACAATCATAAAACAAAACATGGCAACAAAGGAAAAAAAAATGAAATGACACTGTTCAAATGTTTACATATCCTTAGTTCTTAATACTGTGTATTGCCTCCTTTAGCATCCGTGACAGCGTGCAGTTTTTTGTAATAGGTGTCTATGAGGCCACTAATTCTTGCAGGTGGTATAGCTGCCCATTCGTCTTGGCAAAATGCCTCCAGGTCATGCAAAGTCTTTGGTCATCTTGCATGGACTGCACGTTTGAGATCTCCCCAGAGTGGCTCCATGATATTAAGGTCAGGAGACTGTGATGGCGACTCCACAACCTTCAACTTTTACTGCTGTAACCACTGGAGGGTCAACTTGGCCTTGTGCTTAGGGTCATTGTCATGCAGGAAAATTAAAGAGCATCCCATGTGCAGCCTTCATGCAGAAGAATGCAAATTGTCTGCCAGTATTTTCCCCTTTAGAGCTAACACCCCGAAAACATCAGTGACCCACCACCATGTGACCCAGTGACCCACCACCATGCTTCACAGTGAAGACGGTATTATTTTCACTATAGGCCTGTTGACCCCTCTCCAAACATAGTTCTTATGGTTGTGACCATAATGATCTATTTTGGTCTTGTCACTCCAAAATTACAAATTACAGTGTGCCAGAAGCTGTGAGGTGTTGTCAGCATATTGTAACCGGGATTTTTTGTGGCATTGGCGCAGTCAAGGCTTCTTTCTGGCAACTTGACCATACAGCTCATGTTTGTCAGTATCGTCATATTGTGCTCCTTGAAACAACCACACAGACTTTTTCCAGAGCAGACTGTATTTCTCCTGAGGCTACCTGTGGGGTTTTCTTTGTATTCCAAACTATTCTTCTGGCAGTTGTGGCTGAAATCTTTCTTGGTCTAAATAAGTGCCAAAATGTCACAATTTCTGCCATGTTATGCAAACTTTTGAGCACAATTATATATATATATATATATATATATATATATATATATATATATATATATATATACAGTATCTCACAAAAGTGGGTACACCCCTCACATTTTTGTAAATATTTTATTATATCTTTTCATGTGACAACACTGAAGAAATGACACTCTGCTGCAATGTAAACTAGCCTGTATAACAGTGTAAATTTGCTGTCCCCTTAAAATTACTCAACACACACAGCCATTAATGTCTAAACCACTGGCAACAAAAGTGAGTACACCCCTAAGTGGAAATGTCCAAATTGGGTCCACAGTGACAATATTTTGTGTGGCCACCATTATTTTCCAGCACTGCCTTAAGCGTCATGGGCATGGAGTTCACCAGAGCTTTAAAGGTTACCACTGGAGTCCTCTTCCACTCCTCCATGATGACATCACAGAGCTGGTGGATGTTAGAGACCTTGCACTCCCCCACCTTCCATTTGAGGATGCCCCAGAGATGCTCAATAGAGTTTAAGGCCAGTTGACATGCTTGGCCAGTCCATCACCTTTACCTTCAGCTTCTTTAGCAAGGCAGTGGTCGTCTTGGAGGTGTGTTTGGAGTTGTTATCATGTTGGAATACTGCTGTGTGGCCCAGTCTTCAAAAGGAGGGGATCATGCTCTGCTTCAGTATGTCACAGTGCATGTTGGCATTCATGGTTTCCTCAATGAACTGTAGCTCCCCAGTGCGACAGGACCGCCATCGGTTTAGACATTAATGACTTTGAGTTGAGTTATTTTGAGGGGACTGCAAATTTACACGGTTATACAGGCTGTAAACTTACTACTTTATATTGTAGCAGAGTGTAATTTCTTCAGTTTTGTCACATGAAAAGATAAAATAAAATATTTACAAAAATGTGAGATACTGTATATATATATATATATACATATAAGTATAGTATATGTACATAGCATCCAGTCCCTTTAAAAATCCACCCATCTTTCAATACATAGCACCTAGTCCTCAGCACCTTAGTCAGCAGCCATCCCCTCACAACATCCCACCCCACACAGCACTCAACACTTCTCAACTCCAACCTAACATAGTACCCATGCCTATATCCTTTGCTTTCCTCTCATATAACCCATCCCCTGTTCTTTGCTGTCACTTTGCAGCCCTTGCTTTCTTACTTTCTTCCCTGATACAGACCCCCAGCATGCTGAACTGCTGCTCACTGCCACCTTTTGGAGCTTCACTAGAAATGGTCTTTTATAAACAGTCACACACCAATTTCAGGCCGGGGGTGTGTGCGGCCAAGGTGGCTGGCCCATGGGAGGCTCAGGGCAGTCATGGTGAGTTTGGCCAGGGTGGGCAGCCCCAGGGGGCCCTAAACTACTGAAACAATTAAATGCAAGAAGAAAAACAAAAAATTACACAGCATTGCCCCCCCCCCCAAAGAAGGGCCCTGGTGCACTGCACCACCTGCGCCACTGGTAGATCCCCCCCTGATTGTACCGTCCACCTACCTGCGTCATTGCTAGGCACCAGTCTCATCATATCCATATTCAATTTGCATCATTTATGATCAACGAAGATGCCCAATGCATCAGTGCAGATTGACGGGCACATTGGCGTTGTGGTGTGTGTCATTCCACGATGATGGAAGCAATGGTGTCTGGGAATTATTTAGTTAGCATCAGTCATGGTCGGCGTGGCGTACTAATTAAAAGTAGGGCTAATATACTAAGAGTGAGCCCTAGTGTTTCCAATGGATTACCCTTGACCTTGACCTTGGCTAGTGACCATCAGTATTCCTCCAGTCTTATCTTTTTTCCAGAGGCACAGTCTCATATCTGCCCTCAGTCGTTGATCATGTAGCATACCGTGGCTATTCTTCAGCCAAAGTATTACCTATAGGTATTTTTATTTTGCATTAGATGAGCTAAACTAACCATGGTATTCATAAAGGTCACATACTAATGTACTAATGATAACTGTGCTACTTTACTCCATAACTATGCAAACATCTATCATAGTTTAGCAGTTATTCACGTTCCTACAGTACATATTAGTTTCCGTAGATAGCAATATAAAATATTAAATTATTCTTAAAGAGAACTGTGTTAATGATCCCACGTTAATGGGTTTTACTAAGTATTATACTGTATTCTAGTGAATTTTGTATTGCTAATAGTACCCAGCTGGTATTATAATACTTGGTATATTATATTTTTGAGTGATTAGTTTATTTGGGATATTAATATATTTTTAAATGATGAGTTTACATGTTTACAGCCTTATTAAATTGCAATTCGGCCAATTAAATAGGGCTCTATTTAAGCGCATAACATATTTTTTTACAGAAGTTTTTAGTGAACTTCTATCCAAAAGCAAAAAATTCACTAACTAAAAACTTCTGTAAAAAAAATATGTTATGTGCTTAAATAGAGCCCTATTCAATTGGCCGAATCGCAATTTAATAAGGCCGTTTATCTCTAGGCTGATAGACTCAATAATAACACATTTCTGATATTTCCGTCAACATGTAAAAAAATATTGAAAACAGAAATAGTGAAACATAACTATAGACGTTGTTTCCACTCTCCTCTATCCCTCACATTTCTCTCTCAGTTCTCTCTACCCACACTTGATAACATGCATATATTTTTTTACAGAAGTTTTTAGTTTGTGAACTTCTTTCTAAAAGCAAGGTCTTCACGAGCTAAACACTTCTGTAAAAAAAATATGCTACGTGCTTATTTATAGCCCTATTCAATTGGTCAAATCACATTTGAATGAGGCCCACTGTCCTTCCAACTGCATGCAGTAAATATATAAATAGTGCAAAGGGGATTTTTTTAACGCTTTGATGAACATAGAGTAAAAAAACTTGTGTATACTTGTCATTTTTAAAAATATATATTTAAACGTGTGCATAATAAAGCAGAAAAATAGTATTTTTAGACATTTAGCATTAAAGGACTTATGTAAAGCAGACAAAATCAAGTGGAGAAATCGTCTAAACGTTTGCACTATGTTACAATTACATTTAAGTGCTGCAGTGTTAGCTTTAATGTCTTTAAAGTGTCTAATTACCTTATTGTTATCGCCAGTGTAGCTGTACGGGACGATAATTTGAGCTTTTTGTTACTGAAGCAACCACCAATCTTTCTCTAAAGACAAACAGAATACATGGGCATTTGCAAAGGTTTTTTTTGCTTGAGAACCTTCCAAGGCAATAAAGCTGTTTTTTATTTGGTTTTTAGTTCTCTGCTGATGTAGATTTCCATGTCTGTTTAAAGAAAGATTGCCAACCCAACAACAAGATAAAGGGTCAAACTTTCTAAAGTAGGAGATGTCAAATCTTTGTACATATTCTCTATAGGATACAGAGGTGGAGATACCACTGATGCAGACAGTGCAATGCATCAGGACCATGGGCGTAGCCCAAAAAAATCTGGGCGGGAAATAACTCAACTCTACTCCCAGGACAGGAAGCAGGGGCAGATCTACCAACAATTATTTTTTTTATTTATTTGATTAAATTCTCAATACTTCTGCCCCCCATTATAATCATATATATATATATATATATATATATATATATATATATATATATATATATATATATACTATATAAATAAATAAATAAATAAAATATCAGCCAAAGCTTTCATGGGAGGGATATCCTGCTCCATAGCCATCCTGCTCCTGCATCTACTGTGAAAACCCAAGTTCTCCAAGTTTTCTAAACCCTCATCCAACTTTTTACTGTGTGAAATGCTTCATCATCACGTGTGTCAACCCTTGTTGTTATATACATATATATTAGATATAATATATGAAACATATGTTATATATAACAGTGTATGTGGTATATAAATGAGTGAATATTAGTTTTATTGTTATTTGAATATAAAATATACTGAAACCGACCATCCCAGGTAGTAAAATGTTTTAGATCCCTGTGGGGTCTCTAAGTAGGATGATTAAGGCTTTTTTGGACCCCCATGGCACCTAACATATACCAGTTACCATGAATGTACCTACAGACCCCCATGTTAATCTAATCTATAACCATGGGCGTCCCTGTGGATCCCCATGACACCTAACATTTACTCTTATACCGTATATGGGCCCCATAGTATAATATACTATTACCATGTGGTACCTTTGGACACCCAAGTTAACTAGCATTAACCACTATACTATCGGGGGCCATATGAACCCCCATGGCTCTCTAAATATTACATATCAGCCCTTATAGCCAAAGACCCCCGTAGTTCTTAAAGGGCCATTTACCCCACTATAATTGCTCTTCGTGGTGTAAAAGAGCACAAGATTCTATGTTAAAATTATCTATTTTTTTTTTCTATTACACTAATAACATGTATTAGCTTTGTTGCCCTTCTCTGTACCTTTTCCAGCTCTAAAATGTCCTTTTTATGTAGCGGTGGTCAAAATTGTACTCCATATTCCAAATGAGAGCGTACTAGGGATTTGTATGGTGGGAAAGTTATATTTGCTTCCCTGGCTTCTATACCCTTCTTAATACATGCTAATATTTTACTTGCCTTTGCAGATGCTGCTTGGCATTGAGCACTGTTAGCTAGGCGGTTGTCCACAAGTACTCCCAAATCCCTTTCAATATCTGATACCCCTAGATTTGCTCCATTAAGATTATAAAATGCATGGTTTCTTTTCTTTTCCAGATGCATAACTTTACATATATTCGTATTAAATCTCATCGGCCAGTTATATGCTCATTCCTCTAAATTATGGAGGGAAAGTACATCATATTCTGATTTAATTACCTTGCATAACTTTGTGTCATCAGCAAAAATGGAGACACCACACTCCAATCCAACTTCCAAGTCATTAATAAACATGTTAAAAAGGAGGGTGTCATGAATCAGCCAGTGGCCATTTTGGATTTGGTGTGAATTATGCTGGGGCCATCTTGAGACTGGCAGCAGTGGCCTATATTGGGACTGGACTGTTATATACCAATAGCCGCCTTCTTGGGGCTGGTATATCATCCACAGTTGATGCCATATGGAGAGCAAGAGTTCTGGGTTTAGGAGACCCACTGTATATTGTGTTATGGGTTATAATATGTTAGTATTATATTGTATATTGTATTATGGATATATTGTTATGTTGTGGTCTAGGGGATAAATTATTATGAGTTTATCCCTTAGCATATTCCCATACCTCCCATGTTTAGGCTCACTGTAATGGGTGTCATGTGAGAGAGCTAGTGGGATATGTACTTTACTGCATGTACTTTACTGCAGTTATTGTGTTATTGGGCTCCCAACAATAATGATTTTGCTGAGAGAGGTACTGGACTGCCCCCCTGCAATCCCATAGGCCTAGAGACTGTTTTAGAGATCCCAGCCCAGCTGTGGGGACTGGCTGGAGGGAAAGGGGTTGCTATGGAACAGAAACTGTGGCCCACCTGTTGTACTCTGGGATCCCTGACTATTGGGGAGGGACCCTGGACTACTTGGGTGGGGGTGCAGGGGAAGAGCAATTTGCTCTATACAGTGGGAGCAAGGCCAAGGGCTGGGTGAGGTTTTTACTCTGCACTTTGGGACTGTTTTCTAAAGGACTTGAACGTGGAGAGAGTGCAGATGGCCTAGCCAATCCAGAAGAGTCATGACTATCAGCGTAGCTGGGAAAATCCTAGGGGCATGGATGTTCCCTGCCACGCTTGGGGGAGGTGTTGTCATGAATCAGCCAGTGGCCATATTGGATTTGGCGTGAACTATGCTGGGGCCATCTTGAGACTGGCAGCAGTGGCCTATATTGGGACTGGACTGTTATATACCAATAGCCGCCATCTTGGGGCTGGTATATCATCCACAGTTGATGCCATATGGAGAGCAGGAGTTCTGGGTTTAGGAGACCCACTGTATATTGTGTTATGGATTATAATATATTAGTATTATATTGTATATTGTATTATGGATATATTGTTATGTTGTGGTCTAGGGGATAAAGTATTATAAGTTTATCCCTTAGCATATTCCCATACCTCCCATGTTTAGGCTCACTGTAATGGGTGTCATGTGAGAGAGCTAGTGGGATATGTTGGTTGATGTGGGTGAAACATTGGGTGTTATATTTGTAGATGTGTATGAGAGGAGAGTGGCTGTTATCTGTACTTGGGTAGCAATATTACAGCCTACAGATAGTAACCTGAGTGGATCAACAATCTGCCTTACAGCTATCACTTAAGGTAAACACTTGAAGTGATAGCATCCCAAGACAATGGCGTCTGGGTAGACAGTCAGGCACCTAGATAACAAGGGGGGGGGGGCCTAGGAGCTCAAACAGGAAGTTTCCACTGGGAGAGCCTGGGTCAGAATGAGCTTGGTGGCCACGCCTGGGGTTGGCCCATGGGAGGGGTCTGGTGGTTCCCATAGCCTACCTCTGTTACATTGGACAGAGGTAATTAGGTTACCCTATTGGCCAGAGAAAGGGGAAATGTTGATCCACGGCAGCCACTCCCTCCACTGTGTGTGTGTGAAATGTTTTAAATATGTTTGTTTCAATAAATCTAGGTTCATAATTTTCAGCAAGACTTTGTGTGCAGATGCATTATTGACCCAGGGGCATATGCTGGTAGAGGAGATTGTTCTGACTCCCTTCCAGATTTCCCAGGCACGCTACCAATGAGCTGGGACTTATGCCTTTGTACCGACAAAGACTGTCCATAGGTCTAGAGTCAGCCCAAATCTTAGGTCTAAAACCTACAGGAGATAAGAGGACTAGGATCCTCTACACTCCATCATCATTGTAGGTTGTGACAATTGGCTGGCAGAGGTGGGATGCTCGGAGAAATGGAACAGCAATATGAGGAAGATATTACCAAAGAAGCAAAAAGATGGTTTAAAGAAGCCAGACACCTTTTTCCAGAAAAGTTAACAGCACAAGATGTGGGCTGCATGCTAGACCAGATGTTCCAGAGAATATGGAAAGAGCGCATGTAGGTAAGCAAAATGGAGGCGACCACATATACAAGGCCGTGCCCTGGGCTGTCTGAGGCCCAGAAAGCAGAACTAGGTCAGAGTTTCCTAGAGGAGCTCTCTGAGTGGGATGTGTCAGAGGATCAGGAGGAGGGGGAAGGTGTAAACCCTGCCCCTGTATCACCTCCTGGGAATGGAGACTGTTTTCCACTACAAAATGCAGAGACTGTGTCAGAGCCTAGAAGGGATGGTAAAGTCAGCTTGGGACCAAATCACCAGCTCCAAGAGCCAGAGACCCAGGGGAATGTTACCTGGGTGGGGTCAGATAACCCATGTTTGTCCCCTGATACCCCAAGAGACTAAATCCCAGAGGAAATGCTAGCCGAGCACAGTTTCTCCAAACGGGTCACGCCTGAGGTACCGGATGTGGAAAAGGTCTCAACTGAGGACTACCTTCCAGCACAAATCCTGGCAGAAACCCCAGTAACTGCTCAACAGGTAGGGCCAGATGAACTAAGTCTGCCCTCAGAAGTTCTAGGCAATGTGTATGGGCCAGAACTGCTCATGGAGGCAGGGGCTCAGGATTGCTATTTAAGAGACTGTGGGGAGGGAAAGGAACTGGTTCCTAGCTACAGGGAACCGGACCTCACACAGAAGGAGGCAGTGGCACCAGGGCTAGGGATAGCCGTGCCTGCCTGGGAGAAAGAGCCATGGGTGCATTGTGGCACCCCAAAGGATTGTGTATGTAGTGAGGACTTGCCTGAGATGACCAGTGTCCTGGAGTCCAATACAAACTCTGGAGCAGACATAGCTCAGAGGGCCCAGGAATCCACAAAGGATGAGGCCCAAGTTGCCAAGCAAAAGATAACAGAAGAAGAGGGTCAGCTGAGGGCCCCAAAGCACAGCCTGGGTGGGAACAGCGTAGTTCTCCAGGCTGCAACACAGACAGACCCATGGGAAGAAAACCAGGGGGGTCTGTCCAAAGATACAGATTTCCAGGAGCCAGAGCAAAGGGAGCATCCAAGTCCGGACACCATCAGTGACGCTGGAGTCAAGCACAGACCGGTATGTACTTTACTGCAGTTATTGTGTTATTGGGCTCCCAACAATAATGATTTTGCTGAGAGAGGTACTGGACTGCCCCCTTGCAATCCCATAGGCCTAGAGACTGTTTTAGAGATCCCAGCCCAGCTGTGGGGACTGGCTGGAGGGAAAGGGGTTGCTATGGAACAGAAACTGTGGCCCACCTGTTGTACTCTGGGATCCCTGACTATTGGGGAGGGACCCTGGACTACTTGGTTGGGGGTGCAGGGGAAGAGCAATTTGCTCTATACAGTGGGAGCAAGGCCAAGGGCTGGGTGAGGTTTTTACTTTGCACTTTGGGACTGTTTTCTAAAGGACTTGAACGTGGAGAGAGTGCAGATGGCCTAGCCAATCCAGAAGAGTCATGACTATCAGCATAGCTGGGAAAATCCTAGGGGCATGGATGTTCCCTGCCACGCTTGGGGGAGGTGTTGTCATGAATCAGCCAGTGGCCATATTGGATTTGGCGTGAACTATGCTGGGGCCATCTTGAGACTGGCAGCAGTGGCCTATATTGGGACTGGACTGTTATATACCAATAGCCGCCATCTTGGGGCTGGTATATCATCCACAGTTGATGCCATATGGAGAGCAGGAGTTCTGGGTTTAGGAGACCCACTGTATATTGTGTTATGGATTATAATATGTTAGTATTATATTGTATATTGTATTATGGATATATTGTTATGTTGTGGTCTAGGGGATAAAGTATTATACGTTTATCCCTTAGCATATTCCCATACCTCCCATGTTTAGGCTCACTGTAATGGGTGTCATGTGAGAGAGCTAGTGGGATATGTTGGTTGTATATGGGTGAAACATTGGGTGTTGTATTTGTAGATGTGTATGAGAGGAGAGTGGCTGTTATCTGTACTTGGGTAGCAATATAACAGCCTACAGATAGTAACCTGAGTGGATCAACAATCTGCCTTACAGCTATCACTTAAGGTAAACACTTGAAGTGATAGCATCCCAAGACAATGGCGTCTGGGTAGACAGTCAGGCACCTAGATAACAAGGGGGGGGGGCCTAGGAGCTCAAACAGGAAGTTTCCACTGGGAGAGCCTGGGTCAGAATGAGCTTGGTGGCCACGCCTGGGGTTGGCCCATGGGAGGGGTCTGGTGGTTCCCATAGCCTACCTCTGTTACATTGGACAGAGGTAATTAGGTTAATCTGGAGGTTACCCTATTGGCCAGAGAAAGGGGAAAGGTTGATCCACGGCAGCCACTCCCTCCACTGTGTGTGTGTGAAATGTTTTAAATATGTTTGTTTCAATAAATCTGGGTTCATAATTTTCATCAAGACTTTGTGTGCAGATGCATTATTGACCCAGGGGCATATGCTGGTAGAGGAGATTGTTCTGACTCCCTTCCAGATTTCCCAGGCACGTTACCAATGAGCTGGGACTTATGCCTTTGTACCGACAAAGACTGTCCATAGGTCTAGAGTCAGCCCAAATCTTAGGTCTAAAACCTACAGGAGATAAGAGGACTAGGATCCTCTATACTCCATCATCATTGTAGGTTGTGACAGAGGGGACCTAATACTGAGCCCTGAGGAACCCCACTTACCACATTAGTCCAATCAGAGTATGTTCCATTTACAACAACCCTTTGCTTCTTGTCTTTTAGCCAGCTCTCAATACATAAGCAAATATTTATGGCAATTCGTCTATCCCTTAGTTTGCTCAATAGTCTACCATGTGGCACTGTATCAAAAGCCTTTGCAAAATTCAAATAGACTACATCCACTGAGTTGCCTTGATCCAGGTTCCTAAAAACTCCTTATAGAAACTAATTAGGTTTGTTTGACATGACCTATCCTTCATAAATCCATGTTGGCTCCTACTTATAATCATGTTTGAATAGACATATTCTTGAATGTTATCCCTTATTAACCCTTCTAAAAGCTTTCCCACTACCAAAGTGAGACTCACTGGTCTAGAATTCCCCGGATTAGCTCTTGCTCCCTTATTAAGTATAGGTATCACCTATACCACATCTGATACTGTTATTAACATATTATATACTTCTGTAAACTTTTCTTAAGCTACAGTGGTCAATAGGGGGCATAATACCTACTGGTGCATGGGCTTGAACCAGCCCTGATCACACCTATATATTCACAGACAATACAGAAAAAAATTATTGTCATTAGGTTAGTATTATCTCTCCACTGGTGCTTTAATCCCTCATCCCTTTGTTTTCACTGCTGACTGATATTGTTTTCAATGACTGCTGCATTTTCTTTTCTGCGCATTTTGAATTAATTAAATATTCTATGTGTTGATAAATGTCTCCAGTACTGTGATAAGGCCATGATCAGCATCCCATCCAGTGAATGAAGTGATTTGCATTTTAATTTAATACTTGCTTTCAGTGTAAAGATTGAATCACACGGTAATAAAGATCTATCGCAGACCATTCTCATTAGCTCATTGTTCTGTCCCGTCTCACATCATTATACAGTGTAGTCACCTTTGTTTTCTTGGTAATTTGTATATTGTCACTCTCATGGAGCGCTTGTCATGTCTTCCACTTCCGTGGCCATAAATCACCATTAACCTCTTTATATGCAGCTCTAATTATTTAACAGCTAGGAATCATTTTATTGTTCTCTGTCTGGCAGTTCCTCTAAACTATTACCATAATTTATATATTTTTTTCTATAATGGAATATTTTATATGCATTCTCATTTCTTTATAAATTAAAATGCTATGTGCAATTCTATTCTGAACCTGTTGTTGTTGTTATTATTCAGGCATCCCCGGCTCTCTATGACCCTATGGTTTGCAGCACGCCAGTCACAACTATCATATATATATATCTTGGATTGTGCTTTTCCATAAGGGTTTCTTGACAAAGATACTGGAGTGGGTTGCAAGTTCCTTCTCCAGTAGATTGCGATATGTCTGACCTCTCTGCTATTACCTGCCCATCTTGGGTGACCCTACATGGAATAGCTCACAGAAGGGGTCTGGAATATTTCCGGTTTTCTGATCACCAGCAGTTGCAGCCATCGTCCACTAGGTGCAGAGATTTTAGTCAATTTCTTGTTAGTGTAAAGCTTATCATCTGCCACTACCCTGATCCTATTCCCCAACCCCTAACTCTAAACCCTATTGCTAAACCCTAAATCTAACCATAACTCTAATGCTAAGAAAGACACAGCACCTGCTGGCGATCAGAAAAGAGGAAAGGATTCTTACAGAATAAACAAATGGCCAAATAAGAAATTTAAATTGGTTAAAGAACCTCGACTCCGTAATTAATTTAAACCTGCATGATGCAACTCAAGAGTTATTGTGCCTATTTAGGACACCTGCAGCTGATCAACAGTGCTCCGTTGTTTTGCCCTGTGCCGAATATCAATTTTTTTTTGTTCTGTATATAATATCTGGCTCACGTCTTGGCTACTCTACCTTATGGCACCCAACTTGGCTTTGTCTCTGGATTATCTTGTTCTCCAACGTCCTAATCCTTTGGATTATTTTTGGACCTGTCCTACCCTAACTAGACTATATATCAACTATTCTCTTTGTTCTGGAATCTATGGTGTGAGACATCTCTCTACTGTACTGGGCTCCACTCCCATGTCCATAGGTAACAGATGCAAAAGTTAAAAAGGGTACTTTAAATCCCTAAACAAATTGATTTTGCAAATATGGCATGACTTCCTTTTGAACTACATACTCTGTGCAGCAAGTTGTTGTTGTTTGGTCCTTCAGTCATGTCCGACTCTCAGTGACCCTATGAACTGAAACATGCCAGGCACATTGTTAGGTCTCTGGTTGTGCTTATCCATAAGGTTTCCTTGGCAAAGATACTGGAATGGGTTGCCAGTTCCTCTAAAGTGGAACACAATTTGTCTGACCTCTCTGCTATGACCTGCCCATCTTGGGTGGCCCTACATGGTATGGCTCAAAGCTTCATTGAGATACACAAGGTACACATCCCAAAGGGGGTGCAGTAAGAAGATGACAGTAATTTAGTTGTAGCACTCCCTAACTAGACTCAGTGGCTAAGCTACTGCTGGTGCAACTAGTGCAAAGCACCAAAGCCCACAACAGGGTAAGGTCCCTCCCTCTGCCAAACAACAACGTTTATTAAAAGGGCATATTTCATTTATATGAGTAGAGGGACAGATAATTATTTTTATAGAAAGGTGGTCAGATCACCTACACATATTTTGGCCTTTTTATTGACTACAACAGGAAAATACCATGCACAGATTGCATGGGGGTCCCCAAATTATTTTGCACTGGGGCCCTCCATTCACTAGCTCAGACTCTCATTAGATTAGCTACAGATAGTCAGAAGGTACTAATGACTTTCCTGCAAAGTTGAATTTACAGAAATTTTAAAATTTATATTTTTAAATTTTTTGGCAAAGACAAAAATGTTTGTTATACTGAAAAAGCCTCTTATCAGAAATCAAAGGCCTGTTATGTTAAAAAGCTTTTGTAGGTCACTAAAACCAGAATAGTCGCACCTGTCTAGAAGTTTAAAGGCTTTATTTATTAGACGTTTTTTGTGGTTTGGCTGCTGTAATTCTAAATGTCTTTTCTTCAGTGCTGGTTTCCCTTTCTTAGAGGACCTCTATATGATGAAACGGAAAGAAGAAGAATAATAGAATAAAAAGACATATGACTAAGAGCATAATTAGGCAGGACAATATCTTAGTTTTTAATTATATAAAAAATAGATTTTCATACCATTCCATGAGACGTTTGTGAATGTTTATGTGTGAGAGGGGTGTTTACATCTCTGCTGGAGCAGGGATTGCAGTAATCCTTGTGTTACTTTTTTTCTGAGCATGTGCAGTGAGGTCTAAAATATCTCCTCTCCCTCTTTGTCCCTTTCAGTCAGCCTTTCTGATACACAATTCATATCAAGATTCATATATTTTGTTTATTGAGAGATCATTGTCATTAATTACTGTTAAATCCTAGTCATTAGGTCCATTGTCTTGACTGCAGTCACCTGCACAAAAAGAGACTAGGTTTGCTAAGTGTGGGTGACTGCAGTCAGATTAAATCATTAATCTCTTGGGGAAGATCAGAAGCGCTGACTGACAGCTCAAAATGCAAACTTCAAGGTTACCGAAGGAAAGTGCATTTTTTATTATAATTATTATTAAAATGATTTAAAGTTTCACATTTTTTCCACCATTGCTGTATCACTTTAAACAAATAGTTTACGTAAAGCAATGGGCACTTCAATAGATATGAGCAGTACATATTACTGGACAGTGGTATAAGGAAGATAGTCTGGAGCAGAATGAATCCTTACCTAGAAATTCACTAACACTTGTTAAATATATAATACTAGCGAATTGCCCTTCAAAAAATGACGGCAATGAAATTGTAAGGTAGCTAATGCTGTTTGGTGTGTAATAATGAAATATATAATACATTAATAAATGAATATACTTTACCTATTTTGAAGCATTGTGTTGAAGAGCTGGCAATCTGTTTTGATGTTGCTGCAGCATTAGTGGTGTGGAGCTGCAGGGTAAGCGTGCTGAATGTGTGTAGTGTAATAGTGTGCGTGCGCGAGACCAAACCGTTAGCGTAGTGGTGTACTTCCGCATTGGCGTAATATGGCTGGTAATGTGTGGATAAGCGTGTTAACGGAATATCCATAGGTCGTTTGTGGTGTTTTGCGAGTTTCTTGTGGTGTTTTGCGTGTTTAGAGTGCTGTAGCCTCGTTTTTGTTTTGTTCGGCGGCCATTTTTTCTCTTGAATAGCGAATTTTTTAGTGTTGAAGCTCTTTTATTTTTAGTTCAATGAAGTTGTAAGTTGTTTTTTTGAGGTCCTGGATGCTTCCTCTTGCTGTAGGTAAGCTTTTTATGTATGTGCTGTGTGTATTTATTGTTTTTTGAATTTTGTAATGTTTGCGAGTTGCGTCCGATTGTTGCGAGGTCGTAATGTGTGGTAACGTGTCTCGTATGTCGCGCGTTGCGAGGTAAAGTTTGCGAGGGTCGTAGTTGGTGTGTCGTGTTGTTTGCGTGGTCGCGGTTGTTGTGTGGTTGTTTGCGTTTGAACGTAAATTTTGCGAGGGTCGCAGTTGCTGGCATGGAGCGCCGCATACCAGCAACTGAGGCCCTCGCCCGCAGCCCTCGCTACGCGAGGGCCGCGGGCTCGCATAGCGAGCCCGCAAGCGTTAGCAACAACTCGTACGATCACAACTATATATGGGATTGTTTAATATCATGGCAAATATTGCTTATTACAGTAGTATACCTTCAGGAAATAAGATTCATATTAATTATTTGGAACTTTATTTGTCAAACAGATTATCTTATAGTCACATCAGTCTATCTCAGTGACAGGCAACTTATTTTACTTAAAGCGACACATACATGGCTACCAAGTCCTTAAAAGAAATGCACAATGGATTTTAGCTTCTTGTTTATGTGCACCAAAAATGGTAAAATCACTACGGAGAGAGGTAGCGATGGATTAATTAGTAATAGATGGGTAAATTAGATGGGGTAGAAATACCAGTAGTGCAGGTGGTGCAACGGACCAAGGCCCTTCTCTGAGGGAGGGTGGGCAATGCTGTGTACTTTTTATTTTTTAATTTAATTTTCTTTCTGTTGTGTTTGGGCCCCACCACACCCCAGTCTAACCCGACATAGCCCCCCACCCCGGTCGCACACCTACCCTAACCAGAAATTGGTCTGTATCTGTTTTAAAAATGCTCATTTCTATTGAAAGAGGTGACAGTGTGGAATAGTTCAGCATGCTGGGGATATTTATCAGGGAAGAGATGAGAAAGCAAGGGCTGGATTACCGCAAAAAGGATAAGTTCTGTGAGGTGGGTGCTGAGAGGGGCTGGGTACTTGTAAGAGAGTGACTTGTCCGGCTGTAGGCAACTCATGTCATGGCAACCAAAGGCTTGTTTACTTAACAAAAAATGTGCAATAATAATTGCTAGAACTTCCTGTTTATGATTTGCTATAAAATTGGAGTCCTTATCAAACTGGATAGACCTCATCCTTGAACAGACTGTCTACTAGGAGCTGAGCCTCTCTTTATAACATTGTTATATCATTATTTACTAAGGGCCTCATTCTATTATCGGCCGTAGGAGATGTGGGGCCGCAAGGACCGGCCGCAAGCTATTCTGCTATTCTATTCCCCTCCGGCCGGGGATTCCGGCAGGCTTGCGGCCGGCGCCTTGCTATCCCTTGCGGCCGCACGCGCCGGAGGAAAGCCTTTGATCTAAAACGGCCGCAAGAGTTTCGGCCGCAAGAAAGCCCCGGTTGCTATTCCATTGCTCCGGGAACCCTCTCTGCAAGGCTAAAAGCGAGCCGCAGCTTACTTGCAGGAAAAAGGTCCCGCTAGCACCAATTAAGCACATTATAAAGCAGAAATAAAGCCATCCTGCACTCTGAGGAGACTATAAAGTGATTGTAGGTGTTAGCAAAAATAGCACAACATTCCCCTACACTCAAATCCGTAAAAAATATATTTTTTTTATATATGTCAAATATCCATGTAAAAAGTCCAGAGTGCTTGGAGCACCTCAGACCCGGCCACGCTGCGGACGGAAAATAAACAGTTAATGTAAACTCGGGTTTGGGCTGATGTGCAAGCTTGAGAGTGGGTTACTTTTAATCCTCATGTCCCCCAATATGATCCCTAGCATTTACAGAGCTTTACAGTGCTGTCTTGAATTTATTTTCGACTTTCAAGATTTCTGAGCTTACGGCCGGTTGCAAGATATACGGCCGGCCGTAAGAGGAGATCCTTGCGGGGCTGTTTAATAGAATTGCGAGGTAACGGAACCCCCGCAAGGAATCGCAGCCTTGCGGCCGTTTTACGGCCGATAATAGAATGAGGCCCTTACTGTTTTGTTTGAGTTGGATGTATACACCACAAGCCAAAAGGAGCTTTTGGATGAGCATTTTGGTAGAATTTCTCATTATCTTGGAACATTGTGATTGGGAGTTTTGGTAAATTGCACCACATTGATACAGTGGGACTGGGTGCTGTGTGGGATGTTAAGAGTGATTATGTAGAGATAGTATACGTATGTGATAATTAATATATATATATATATATATATATATATATATATATATATACACATATATATATATATATCATTAAAAAAAGGGGGGGGGGCATAAAAAACAGAATACTGAAAAAGTTGATTATTATCATTAGCACCAGAACCAGGAGATATTAAATTGTAATCATCCTTAGTATCAATGTTCAAAAATTGTCATAGATAACTATATCACACCTATTGTGATAAGGTTAAGGTAAAAATACCACAAAATAGGTATTAATATAAGGAAATCTCTACCATGAAATAATACATTGCCGTATCTAATGTACCAGTCATGCTAAAACCTGGAAGTTGCACGTAATCTGCAATCGGATGCTAAGAATTAAATAGTGCCAATAACTAATTATCACAATCTAGCATTAGATCACTTGTTTTAGTCCATGTGGGTTTCATGATAAGTATTAACCCCTTTAGTCCTGGGATTGATATTACTCAGAAATAACATTTAAAAAATGGTTTAAATATTAATTGCATATTTGTGGGTTTGAGACTATTGTGCAATTAATTCTACTGTGTTTGCATGCCTTCCTGTGCTTTTAAAGTACAGTACTGTGTGTTTAATTGCTACTACAGCTATGATAAGTGTTTGAAATATGCCCTAGTGAGTCCTTTTTAGTACTTTTAGTACCGTTCTTGTACTTTAATTGGTTAGTGCTCTTATGTTCAAGCTGTGCTAAAACCAATGGAGTTTTAAGGCTTAATTTGCAGGTTTGACTGGTCCATAGTGATTGTGGGCAGGGAACTCTTCATCGGATTGCGAGTAGCAAATAGAATATGTGCCAATTTTCAGAGTTTTTTTAAGTGTGTATAAATGTACAACTTGGGCAATAAAATAGGGCCCATAGTTAGCCAACTTGTGAGAACCAATAGTTCTGTATAGTGATGTCGCGAACATAAAATTTTCGGTTCGCGAACCGCGAACGTGAACCGCCGCAAATGTTTGCGAACCGGCGAACCCGGCGAACCGCCATATACTTCAATGGGCAGGCGGATTTTAAAACCCACAGGGACTCTTTCTGGCCACAATAGTGATGGAAAAGGGGACTAACACCTGGACTGTGGCATGCCGGAGGGGGATCCATGTCAAAACTCCCACGGAAAATTACATAGTTGATGCAGAATCTGGTTTTAATCCATAAAGGGCATAAATAACCTAACATCCCCCTCCATCATCATCCTCCCCTGTATCTCTTTACCCCCTCCCTCATCATCCTCCCCTGTGTCTCTTTCTTCCCTTCCTCATCACCCTCCCCTGTGTCTCATCTCCCCTCCCTCATCATCCTCCCCTGTATCTCTTTACCCCCTCCCTCATCATTCTCCTATGTGTCTCTTCCCCCATCCATCATCATCCTCCCCTGTGTCTCTTCCCCCCTCCCTCATCATCCTCCCCTGTGTCTCTTTCCCCCTACCTCATCACCCTCCCCTGTGTCTCATCCCCCCTCCCTCATCATCCTCCCACCTCCCTCATCATCCTCCCCTGTATCTCTTTACCCCCTCCCTCATCATCCTCCCCTGTGTCTCTTCCCCCCTCCATCATCATCCTCCCCTGTGTCTCTTTCCCCCCTCCCTCATCATCCTCCCCTGTGTCTCTTTTCCCCCTGCCTCATCATCTTCCCCTGTGTCTCTTCCTCCCCTTCCTCATCATCCTCCCTGTGTCTCTTTCCCCCCTTCCTCATCACGCTCCCCTGTATCTCTTTACCCCCTCCCTCATCATCCTCCCCTGTGTCTGGGTGTTATGGATAAGTGTGAGGGGTGTTAGGGTTAGGCTAAGGGGTGTTAGGGATAAGTGTGATGGGTGTTAGGGTAAGGGATGTTAGGGTTAGGTGTTAGGGTAAGGGCTGTTAGGGATAAGTGTAAGGGGGTAGTAGGGTTAGGTGTTAGAGTAAGGGCTGTTAGGGATAAGTGTAAGGGGGTATTAGGGTTAGGTGTTAGGGTGAGGGCTGTTAGGGATAAGTGTGAGGGGTGTTAGCGTAAGGGGTGTTAGGGATAAGTGTGAGGGGTGTTAGGGTTAGGTGTTAGGGTTAGGGGTGTAAGGATAAGTGTAAGGGATGTTAGGGTTAGGTGTTAGGGATAAGTGTGAGGGGTGTTAGGGTTAGGGTAAGGGGTGTTAGGGATAAGTGTGAGGAGTGTTAGGGTTAGGGTGAGGGGTTATAGGGATAAGTGTGAGGGGTGTTAGGGTTAGGTGTTAGGGTGAGGGGTGTTAGGGTTAAGTGTAAGGGATGTTAGGGTTAGGTGTTAGGGTGAGGGGTGTTAGGGATAAGTGTAAGGGGTGTTAGGGTTAGGTGTTAGGGATAAGTGTGAGGGGTGTTAGAGTTAGGGTAAGGGGTGTTAGGGATAAGTGTGAGGGGTGTTAGGGTTAGGGTGAGGGGTGTTAGGGATAAGTGTGAGGGGTGTTAGGGTTAGCTGTTAGGGTGAGGGGTGTTAGGGATAAGTGTAAGGGGTGTTAGGGTTAGGTGTTAGGGTGAGGGATGTTAGGGTTAGGTGTTAGGGATAAGTGTGAAGGGTGTTAGGGTAAGGGGTGTTAGGGATAAGTGTGAGGGGTGTTAGGGTTAGGTATTAGGGTGAGGGGTGTTAAGGATAAGTGTAAGGGGTGTTAGGGTGAGGCATGTTAGGAATACGTGTGAGGGGTGTTAGGTCTTATGGATAAGTGTGAGGGGTGTTAGGGTTAGGCTAAGGGGTGTTAGGGATAAGTGTGATGGGTGTTAGGGTAAGGGATGTTAGGGTTAGGTGTTAGGGTAAGGGCTGTTAGGGATAAGTGTAAGGGGGTAGCAGGGTTAGGTGTTAGGGTAAGGGCTGTTAGGGATAAGTGTAAGGGGGTATTAGGGTTAGGTGTTAGGGTGAGGGCTGTTAGGGATAAGTGTGAGGGGTGTTAGTGTAAGGGGTGTTAGGGATAAGTGTGAGGGGTGTTAGGGTTAGGTGTTAGGGTGAGGGGTGTAAGGGATAAGTGTAAGGGATGTTAGGGTTAGGTGTTAGGGATAAGTGTGAGGGGTGTTAGGGTTAGGGTAAGGGGTGTTAGGGATAAGTGTGAGGAGTGTTAGGGTTAGGGTGAGGGGTGTTAGGGTTAGGTGTTAGGGTGAGGGGTGTTAGGGATAAGTGTAAGGGATATTAGGGTTAGGTGTTAGGGTGAGGGGTGTTAGGGATAAGTGTAAGGGGTGTTAGGGTTAGATGTTAGGGATAAGTGTGAGGGGTGTTAGGGTTAGGGTAAGGGGTGTTAGAGATAAGTGTGAGGGGTGTTAGGGTTAGGGTGAGGGATGTTAGGGATACGTGTGAGGGGTGTTAGGGTTAGGTGTTAGGGTGAGGGGTGTTAGGGATAAGTGTAAGGGGTGTTAGGGTTAGGTGTTAGGGATAAGTGTGAGGGGTGTTAGGGTTAGGGTAAGGGGTGTTAGAGATAAGTGTGAGGGGTGTTAGGGTTAGGGTGAGGGATGTTAGGGATAAGTGTGAGGGGTGTTAGGGTTAGGTGTTAGGGTGAGGGGTGTTAGGGATAAGTGTAAGGGGTGTTAGGGTTAGGTGTTAGGGTGAGGGATGTTAGGGTTAGGTGTTAGGGATAAGTGTGAGGGGTGTTAGGGTTAGGGTAAGTGGTGTTAGGGATAAGTGTGAGGGGTGTTAGGGTTAGGTGTTAGGGTGAGGGGTGTTAAGGATAAGTGTAAGGGGTGTTAGGGTGAGGCATGTTAGGAATAAGTGTGAGGGGTGTTAGGTCTTAGGGATAAGTGTGAGGGGTGTTAGGGTTAGGTGCTAGGTTGATGGGTGTTATGGATAAGTGTGAGGGGTGTTAGGGTTAGGCTAAGGGGTGTTAGGGATAAGTGTGATGGGTGTTAGGGTAAGGGATGTTAGGGTTAGGTGTTAGGGTAAGGGCTGTTAGGGATAAGAGTAAGGGGGGTAGTAGGGTTAGGTGTTAGGGTAAGGGCTGTTAGGGATAAGTGTAAGGGGGTATTAGGGTTAGGTGTTAGGGTGAGGGCTGTTAGGGATAAGTGTGAGGGGTGTTAGTGTAAGGGGTGTTAGGGATAAGTGTGAGGGGTGTTAGGGTTAGGTGTTAGGGTGAGGGGTGTAAGGGATAAGTGTAAGGGATGTTAGGGTTAGGTGTTAGGGATAAGTGTGAGGGGTGTTAGGGTTAGGGTAAGGGGTGTTAGGGATAAGTGTGAGGAGTGTTAGGGTTAGGGTGAGGGGTGTTAGGGATAAGTGTAAGGGATATTAGGGTTAGGTGTTAGGTTGAGGGGTGTTAGGGATAAGTGTAAGGGGTGTTAGGGTTAGGTGTTAGGGATAAGTGTGAAGGGTGTTAGGGTTAGGGTAAGGGGTGTTAGGGTTAAGTGTGAGGGGTGTTAGGGTTAGGGTGAGGGGTGTTAGGGATAAGTGTGAGGGGTGTTAGGGTTGGGTGTTAGGGTGAGGGGTGTTAGGGATAAGTGTAAGGGGTGTTAGGGTTAGGTGTTAGGGTGAGGGATGTTAGGGTTAGGTTTTAGGGATAAGTGTGAGGGGTGTTAGGGTAAGGGGTGTTAGGGATAAGTGTGAGGGGTGTTAGGGTTAGGTGTTAGGGTGAGGGGTGTTAAGGATAAGTGTAAGGGGTGTTAGGGTGAGGCATGTTAGGAATAAGTGTAAGGGGTGTTAGGTCTTAGGGATAAGTGTGAGGGGTGTTAGGGTTAGGTGTTAGGTTGATGGGTGTTATGGATAAGTGTGAGGGGTGTTAGGGTTAGGCTAAGGGGTGTTAGGGATAAGTGTGATGGGTGTTAGGGTAAGGGATGTTAGGGTTAGGTGTTAGGGTAAGGGCTGTTAGGGATAAGTGTAAGGGGGTAGTAGGGTTAGGTGTTAGGGTAAGGGCTGTTAGGGATAAGTGTAAGGGGGTATTAGGGTTAGGTGTTAGGGTGAGGGCTGTTAGGGATAAGTGTGAGGGGTGTTAGTGTAAGGGGTGTTAGGGATAAGTGTGAGGGGTGTTAGGGTTAGGTGTTAGGGTGAGGGATGTAAGGGATAAGTGTAAGGGATGTTAGGGTTAGGTGTTAGGGATAAGTGTGAGGGGTGTTAGGGTTAGGGTAAGGGGTGTTAGGGATAAGTGTGAGGAGTGTTAGGGTTAGGGTGAGGGGTGTTAGGGATAAGTGTGAGGGGTGTTAGGGTTAGGTGTTAGGGTGAGGGGTGTTAGGGATAAGTGTAAGGGATATTAGGGTTAGGTGTTAGGGTGAGGGGTGTTAGGGATAAGTGTAAGGGGTGTTAGGGTTAGGTGTTAGGGATAAGTGTGAGGGGTGTTAGGGTTATGGTAAGGGGTGTTAGGGATAAGTGTGAGGGGTGTTAGGGTTAGGGTGAGGGGTTGTTAGGGATAAGTGTGAGGGGTGTTAGGGTTAGGTGCAAGGTTGATGGGTGTTATGGATAAGTGTGAGGGGTGTTAGGGTTAGGCTAAGGGGTGTTAGGGATAAGTGTGATGGGTGTTAGGGTAAGGGATGTTAGGGTTAGGTGTTAGGGTAAGGGCTGTTAGGGATAAGAGTAAGGGGGTAGTAGGGTTAGGTGTTAGGGTAAGGGCTGTTAGGGATAAGTGTAAGGGGGTATTAGGGTTAGGTGTTAGGGTGAGGGCTGTTAGGGATAAGTGTGAGGGGTGTTAGTGTAAGGGTTGTTAGGGATAAGTGTGAAGGGTGTTAGGGTTAGGTGTTAGGGAGAGGGGTGTAAGGGATAAGTGTAAGGGATGTTAGGGTTAGGTGTTAGGGATAAGTGTGAGGGTTGTTAGGGTTAGGGTAAGGGGTGTTAGGGATAAGTGTGAGGAGTGTTAGGGTTAGGGTGAGGGGTGTTAGGGATAAGTGTAAGGGATATTAGGGTTAGGTGTTAAATTGAGGGGTGTTAGGGATAAGTGTAAGGGGTGTTAGGGTTAGGTGTTAGGGATAAGTGTGAGGGGTGTTAGGGTTAGGGTAAGGGGTGTTAGGGTTAAGTGTGAGGGGTGTTAGGGTTAGGGTGCGGGGTGTTAGGGATAAGTGTGAGGGGTGTTAGGGTTAGGTGTTAGGGTGAGGGGTGTTAGGGATAAGTGTAAGGGGTGTTAGGGTTAGGTGTTAGGGTGAGGGATGTTAGGGTTAGGTTTTAGGGATAAGTGTGAGGGGTGTTAGGGTAAGGGGTGTTAGGGATAAGTGTGAGGGGTGTTAGGGTTAGGTGTTAGGGTGAGGGGTGTTAAGGATAAGTGTAAGGGGTGTTAGGGTGAGGCATGTTAGGAATAAGTGTGAGGGGTGTTAGGTCTTAGGGATAAGTGCGAGGGGTGTTAGGGTTAGGTGTTAGGTTGATGGGTGTTATGGATAAGTGTGAGGGGTGTTAGGGTTAGGCTAAGGGGTGTTAGGGATAAGTGTGATGGGTGTTAGGGTAAGTGATGTTAGGGTTAGGTGTTAGGGTAAGGGCTGTTAGGGATAAGTGTAAGGGGGTAGTAGGGTTAGGTGTTAGGGTAAGGGCTGTTAGGGATAAGTGTAAGGGGGTATTAGGGTTAGGTGTTAGGGTGAGGGCTGTTAGGGATAAGTGTGAGGGGTGTTAGTGTAAGGGGTGTTAGGGATAAGTGTGAGGGGTGTTAGGGTTAGGTGTTAGGGTGAGGGATGTAAGGGATAAGTGTAAGGGATGTTAGGGTTAGGTGTTAGGGATAAGTGTGAGGGGTGTTAGGGTTAGGGTAAGGGGTGTTAGGGATAAGTGTGAGGAGTGTTAGGGTTAGGGTGAGGGGTGTTAGGGATAAGTGTGAGGGGTGTTAGGGTTAGGTGTTAGGGTGAGGGGTGTTAGGGATAAGTGTAAGGGATATTAGGGTTAGGTGTTAGGGTGAGGGGTGTTAGGGATAAGTGTAAGGGGTGTTAGGGTTAGGTGTTAGGGATAAGTGTGAGGGGTGTTAGGGTTATGGTAAGGGGTGTTAGGGATAAGTGTGAGGGGTGTTAGGGTTAGGGTGAGGGGTTGTTAGGGATAAGTGTGAGGGGTGTTAGGGTTAGGTGTTAGGGTGAGGGGTGTTTGGGATAAGTGTAAGGGGTGTTAGGGTTAGGTGTTAGGGTGAGGGATGTTAGGGTTAGGTGTTAGGGATAAGTGTGAGGGGTGTTAGTGTTAGGGTAAGGGGTGTTAGGGATAAGTGTGAGGGGTGTTAGGGTTAGGTGTTAGGGTGAGGGGTGTTAAGGATAAGTGTAAGGGGTGTTAGGGTGAGGCATGTTAGGAATAAGTGTGAGGGGTGTTAGGTCTTATGGATAAGTGTGAGGGGTGTTAGGGTTAGGTGTTAGGTTGATGGGTGTTATGGATAAATGTGAGGGGTGTTAGGTTTGGGTGCTAAGGTGAGGGGAGGATGATGATAATGGGAGGAAGAGACACAGGGGTGTCCTTACAGCAGAGATCAAAAGAGTCCTTCAGGACTGTATTGCACACTGTGCACAGTAGCCTAGCTATGGTTTTCCCTATTGATGTAGTATCACCTCCTCTCAGCCTCCTCTCAGTAAGATTGCAAGTTAGTTATGATTCCAAAATGGCTGCTGTCCATGAGTTAGAAGGGCCTGGAAGGCAGGGTATGATGCTGATTGGCTGGAATGTGTCTGCAGGGTCAAAGTTTGCTCAATGATAAAGTATAGGGGGCGGGTCAAATATCGCATATGTTCGCAGTTCGCCGCGAACGCGAACATGCTATGTTCACCGGGAACAGTCCGCCGGCGAACTATTCGCGACATCTCTAGTTATGTATATAAAGTAGGTTGAGCGTTCTACCTAGTATTACTGGATATAAGACTGGAAAGTTGTTTTCTTTCACAACTAATTTAATCCTCGACCCTTCAATACCCTAAAATAATTGTTGGGGTTATCATTTTTCACATTATTCATCTGACAAATTTTAAAGTTATCTTTTTCAACAACATACTTTAATTGTCAATCTCCTTTTAACCTTAACTGTATTATTTTTAATGTTTGGATTATTATTCTCACGTTATTTACAGTCGGGGAAAAAGTATTTGATCCCCTGCTGATTTTGAACGTCTGTCCACTGAAAAAGAAATGATCAGTGTATAATTGTAATGGTCGGTGTATTTTAACAGTGAGATTCAGAATAACAAAAAATAAACGTATGTCAAAAAAGTTATAAATTGATTTGCAGGTCACTGAGGGAAATAAGTATTTGATCCCCTATCAATCAGCAAGATTTCTGGCTCCTGGGTGTCTTTTATACAGGTAATGAGCTGAGCTTAGGAGAACTCTCTTAAAGGGAGTGTTCCTAATCTCAGCTTGTTACCTGTATAAAAGACATCTGTCCACAGAAGTAATCAATCAATCAGATTCCAAACTCACCACCATGGCCAAGACCAAAGTGCTGTCCAAGGATGTCAGGGACAAGATTGTAGACCTACACAATGCTGGAATGGGCTACAAGACCATCGCCAAGCAACTTGGTGAGAAGGTGACAACAGTTGGTGCGAAATCCTGCAGGGTCCCCCTGCTCAAGAAAGCACATGTACAGGCCCGTTTGAAGTTTGCCATGGAACATCTAATGATTCAGAGGAGAACTGGGTGAAAGTGTTGTGGTCAGATGAGACCAAAATCGAGCTGTTTGGCATCAATTCAACTCGCTGTGTTTGGAGGAGGAGGAATGCTGCCTATAACCCTAAGAACACCATCCCCACCGTCAAACATGGAGATGGAAACATTATGCTTTGTGGGGTGTTTTTCTGCTAAGGGGACAGGACAACTGCACTGTATCAAATGGATGATGGATGGGGCCAAATCTTGGGTGAGAACCTCCTTCCCTCAGCCAGGGCATTGAAAATGGGTCCTGGATGGGTATTCCAGCATGACAATGACCCAAAGCACACAGCCAAGGCAACAAAGGAATTGCTCAATAAGACGCACATTAAGGTCCTGGAGTGGCCTAGCCAGTCTCCAGACCTTAATCCCATAGAAAATCTGTGGAGGGAGCTGAAGGTTTGAGTTGCCAAACATCAGCCTCGAAACCTTAATGACTTGGAGAGGATCTGCAAAGAGGAGTGGGACAAAATCTCTCCTGAGATGTGTGCAAACCTGCTGGCCAACTACAAGAAATGTCTGACCTCTGTGATTGCCAACAAGGGTTTTGCCACCAAGTGCTAAGTCAAAGGGGTCAAATATTTATTTCCCTCATTGACCTGCAAATCAATTAATAACTTTTTTGACATGCGTTGTTCTTGTTTTTTATTTATTTATCTGTCTCTCACTATTAAAATACACCTACCATTAAAATTATAGATGGATCATTTATTTGTCAGTGGACAAACTCAGCTCAAAATCAGCAGGGGATCAAATACTTTTTCCCCACTGTATATATCCTTTTGATGATCTCTTGAACTAAGGTGTCCTTTATACCTCAGTAAATCTGTACTGGGCTTTGTCTCTTATATCGGCTTTTCTGCCAGAATTATCTTTTTTATTCATTACGAGGACCAAGATGTCCCTTATATCTTAGTAAGTCTACACTGGGTTTCTTTCTTGTATTGGGTATACTGCCAGAATTCTCTGACTCATACAGCATTAAATATAATATTTGAGTCTGTCTTTAAAGTTCTACCTACTTATAGGTATAATACATTATGCTGAGCAAACGAACGACTATGTTCCAGTGTATATAATGAATTATTTTGTGTGGGGAATTGGAAACTACCAGCCTTATTAAAGTGTGATTCAGCAAATTGAAAAGGTCTCTATATGAGCACAGAGCATATTTTTTTTACAGAAGTTTTTTAGTTAGTGATGACCTTGTTTTTGGATAGAAGTTCACTAACTAAAAACTTCTGTAAAAAAAATATGCTCTGTGCTCATATAGAGACCTTTTCAATTTGCTGAATCGCAATTTAATAAGGCTGATAGTCTTCTAAGCAGTTAGAGAGTTCTATTTTGCGCCTGTTCTGATTGGTTAAAATAACAACCAATGAAAATAGGCTTTACTAATGGTATTGCCCTTTTCTGATTGGCTGTTGTAAGAGTCAGCTAGAGAATAGAGTATTAGCTTAACAATATCTTCTCTGATTGGCTCTATTATCAGCCAATCTGATAAGGGCTACACTATTATTTCAAGCCTATTCTGACTGGTTATGTGGAAAATAGAATTCTCTGATTGGTAAAATGACTAACCAATTTGAATACACAGATATTAATTGCCGCATTCTGATTAATCAAAGATAGACGCATTTCTGTGATTGAGTTGCAGGCTTCAGTAGGTCTACTTTTACTCTGCGATTCAATTGTCTGGGACAGAAAGTTCGACGCTGGTCGCGAGAATTCAAAACCATGCTCTCGGCAGTAGCATTTGCGGGCTTGAACATAATCGCGGACTCAAGCCTGTAACTCGTGGTTGAAGCCTGTAAGATTAGAGCACTTTAAATGCAAATATAAAATGAATCCAGCACTGTAAATAATGGGGAACACAATGGGTGACATTAGAATTAAAAGCACAACATGATCAAGCTTGCACACCGCAAAAATATAATACTTTATTTCATGTTTAATTTCTGTCCAAAGTCCTATGGGATTGAATGACCTCCTAGCCCGTAACTCGTTATTCAAGCCCGGAGGACTTTGAAAAAAAATGGAGGTTGGATTCCAAAGTCCTACGGGCTTAAAGGTTGAAGCCAGTAGGACTTTTGACTAAAAATAAACATGAAATAAAGTATTATATTTTGGCGATGTGCGAGCTTGATCATGTTGCGCTTTTAAATCTAATGTCACCCATTGTGTTCCCCATCATTTACAGAGCTGGATTGATTTTATATTTGCATTTGTCAGTAAGCCCTTTGTGAGACCTCCTTGGACCCAGTAACCTGTTTGATTTTTGCCATTTGCAGGCTTGACGGTGTGGTTAGCGAGGGGGAATCGGAGCAATTGAATAGCTTTGATTTTAGCGACCACAACTCTTGCGGCTGTGAAAGATCAAGGGCTTGGAGGAAAGTAACTTGCGATTTTACGAATCGCAATGGTTCGCCGCAAGTAACCCGATCGGAGCCCGCAAACATAAGGCATTTGAATAGCAAAGTAGCTTGCGACATCTACTTGCGAGCCCGGATCTGTAAAAAGTAGCAATTGAATGAGGCCCTTAATATACAAATACTGGAGTAGGATTTGCTAAAAATGTTTAGCCAATCAGATGTCTACAAAGGCAGTATATAAGATGAGGGTGAGGTCAAAAAGCCGTTATTCAATGTGTTAGTAAGGTAAATGTATTTTTTTAGAGTAGCATTTTCTTTCGCTGAATAAAAAAAGAAGACAGATTTCTACTATTAACATGGATGTGCCCACATATCTGGTTAGAAGTACAGGAATCCATTTTGTGTTTGTTAAATCATATCGTGAGAGATAGATCATAAAGGTGTGTTTTTTTAGGGATGGGGAAGGAAGAAACAGAGAGCCTCTGTTAGATAATTGGATAAGAATGAAATTTACGCCAGACACCTTCCACTTTATAGGTCCAGAAATAGGTAGGTTGCATCAAAAGATGCAACCATAGCTCTTCAGAATGGAAAAAGTCCCTCTGACATGTACAACTTCCACCTACATATCATGGATTGCTCTAAGGTCCGGCAGAGCCATCTACATTTAATGTATTCTTTCTAATTAAAAACTAATTTTTGTACAGTGGTCATAAACCACTTGTTCAAATAATAATGTATTAGCTTTGTGCGGCCATGTAATTAATTCCACTTAATCATTAAGAATGACATTATGATTCACTCCACTTCTTTACGGTGTAATATAAACGTATATGTATTCGTATGATGTATGGATGTGGTTATAGCACAACATGAAGTTAAATACAGTCTTTGACCGAGGAACATAATAAACCATTAATTACTCATACAGTGGATGTGGTAACTGCTTTTCTGTACGTAATGGTATGCTCAAAGTAAAATAATAATAATATTAATCACAATGTCAGAGAGGATGTGATTTGATCAAAGGAACCTGATTTTTTTGTCTACAGGCTAGAGCAGCAGTTCCCAAAGCTCTCCTCAAGACCCACCAGACAGGCCATGATTTTGGTTTAACACAGGCCATGATTTCGGTTGAGGCTTAGAGTCACTTGAATGCTAATTACTCCTCCTGTGTTTATACAGTGTTAAACCAAAATCATGGCCTGTTTGGTCGGTCTTGAAGAGAGCTTTGGGATTCGCTGGGCTAGAAACTTCATAAATGAAACAAAACTGTATAAATCACCAATGTTGTGTAGATTGTTATTTATAATGTTCTTATGAATCAAATGCAATGTAAATTTATATGTTATTGTGGGTAACGCACATTATGGGGCATAGTTGTGTTTTGCTATTTTTACCTGTCAATCAACCTTTCTGATGCACCCACCCTGCAAAGAGTGATATCTTGCTAAGGGGAAATTATAGCTAATAATTGCTCATTACTTGGGCCTGAATCTATTATTTTCTTTAGTAAAACTATTTGAAAATGAAAAGACTGAGCATGTGTAGATTACAGCTAATAACTAGGCTGATTAGGCTTATTACTCCCTGGAGATTCAGCATGCTCATGATTTTTAATTTCACACTAAATACAAAATAGCCCCAGGAGCTAATAAGCGCTTACAGGCAATAATCACTCATGAGCAAGAGATATCAGTTTATGCGTAGTGGGTGGGCAAGAAAGTCTGAATGACAAATGATAGAATCAGTGGCGGAGCTAGAGAATGGAGGGCCCTGGTGCAGATAAACATTTTGGGTCCCTCTGTAAAAAATAATTTGCACTTACCAACTTACTTAGTGCCCCTCCCGAAACCCCTGCCCATAACAGCTCCCCTCCCTAAGACCCTCGATATGTTCTCTATATAGCACCCAGTGCCTCTCAACATTCACCCCACACAGCACTCATACCTACACAGCACCCAGTCCCTCTCTGTACCCACCTCAAATAGCACTAAACCCCATCTCCTTTTCTCCCCCCTCACAGTACCCATCCCCATGTACTTTACTGTCATCCAGCCCTTGCTCTCTCTCTCTCACCTCTTCCCTGATACACATCCCCATCATGCTGAACCACTCCACACTGCCACCTCTTGGAGCTTCAGTAGAAATGCCCTTTTTTAAACAGGCACTGGTAGCTCCGCCACTGTTTAGAATCCAATGTAACTTTACTGTAAGATTTTTTTTTAATAACATTAATTTGATAAAGAACTTAAATGATGCCATGTCTGGATTCTACACTGTGCCATTTCATTTATTTGGCCCTAATGCCTCTAACTGAAAGTTGTGCCATTCATGGGGAATACAAGCTTCAAGACCAAATATATGCATTTGTGCAGACGGGTAGGGGGTCACTTGCAGATGGTTAACGCTACACTGGAAGGAGGTCATGTGCAGACGGGTACCCTACACAGGAAGGGGGTCACATGCAAATGGGTTCCCTACACCAAAAGGGGGTCATATGCAGATGGGTACCCTGCACTGGAAGGGGTCACATGCAGATGGGTACCCTACACCGAAAGGGGGTCACTTGCAGATGGGTACCCTACACCGCAAGGGGGTCACATGAAAATGGGTACCCTACACCAAAAGGGGGTCATATGCAGATGGGTACCCTGCACCAGAAGGGGTCACGTGCAGATGAGTACCCTACACCGGAAGGGGCTCACATGCAGATGTGTACCCTACACTGGAAGGGGCTCACATGCAGATGTGTACCCTACACAGGAAGGGGGTCACGTGCCATGGTTTTGTTTCTTGTAGGCTACACCATGAGTGCTTAATGTGCTATTCCTTTAAATGCTAATTCATTCGATTTCAATAAATGACATTTCCCAAGCGTGCCGGGGCTGTACGCAGCGCATCTCAGAGCCATCTCTTGTAATAGGCAGCTAAATACAATCTTGTAAAGGTCAGCCCGTACTGAGTGCAGACGGAAATCATTTCTCAAGCCAACGCAGGAATTTGTATCACTAATGAGTTTTACATAATGGGAACTTCCCTCTATGAGTGGAGGTATATTTTTATGCTTAAAGGCACTCTGTCACCCCAACAGGATGTTGATTTCATTTTTAGAGCAATATAAACTGTATATACATTGTACTAGCACTTTTTCTTTACAATAAATAATTTCTGAAATATATAGAATTGATTTTGAGGCTCCTGTATGTGCGGTTCAGAGTGCTAAATAAGGGTGGGAGAGTGGTCTAACTGCCAGATAATATTGCAGGTCTTTATTTTGGCAACTACAGGGACAAACAAGCAGACTGTAATCCTAATTAGCCCATCAAAGACATTAATTGATATTCATGATCCACTCATTTGCATGTAAATGGAGCAGAGTTTCACAGAATTGGTTCACCTTAGAAAAAATAAAAAAAAAACAGCATATAGTCAGTTTTTCATGCTCTTAAAGAATAACCTAAAATATATCATTCTGAGGTGGCAGGGTTCCTTTATAGTGTCTGTGGATCAGGGGCGTATGAACCGGGGAGGATGAGGGGTGAATATTAAATGAATAGGGGTCACAAAAAAAGCTAAATTAAACATAATCATGCTTTACTGGATTCGTTAGCGTAGTATGTCTTTCTTTCTCTCTCTATATATATAATAAGTTGGCATATAGACTTTATATATATATATATATATATATATATATATATATATATATATATATACATACTGGTATATATATATATATATATATATTATATTAGGGAGGGCAGAGCAGTGCCCTAGTATTTTGCACCTGGAGCAGCAGCGGTAAATCCGCCCCTGCTTCCTGTCCTGAGAATAGAGTTTTGAAATAAACTGCGCCTTTATAGCAATGTATTAAATTACACTTGAATATGAGCAAACTGGTTTTAGAAAGTAAAACAATAAAATTGCCTCTGATTATATGTGCAATCATGCTGCTGGGGATTGTACCATTTTGGTTTCTGCTGATTAGCTATCTGAGAGTACAGGATACTTTGAGATAGCAGATAAAGCTTGTGGCACCTAAAACTGCCAGTGCTTTCAAACAGGACTAATGTAGCACAGTCAGGTAAGAAAAGAAAATGGAACACCTCAGTAGAGAATAATGGTATGTACAAGTTAAACATGTAAAAGCTTTGTTTATTTGTTATGCTTTCTAAAACAATTTGCCCATTATGTAGTTTATTTACTGAAAAGACCACACAGAACATTCTGGGCCTTTAACTTCTATATTAAAAATTAATATTTGTTTTTGTTGTTTTCAGGGTTTGACACCTGGTAGTCACTGCTGAATCGCTACCTTGCTGTGGTGAAGGGGCTTGTGTAATTCAATGAAGCTGTGAGCTGTAGCATTTAAGGTCCCCCAAGATGTGCCGGTCATTGCAGACAAATCATGGTCAACTGGAGAAGGAAATGGCAATCCACTCCAGTATCTTTGTCATGAAAACCTTATGGATTAGCACAACCGGACATAAGATGATCCTGGCATGCTGCTGTCCATAGGGTCACGAGAGTCAGACTCGACTGAATGACTGAGCAACAAAAGAAATAGAAGGAATCTTGGATTCAGATATCATCCCTATTCTACTCTATTGAAAGAATGACACTTGAAATACCTAACAGATAGGAATGAATAGAGAGCAAGTTCCAGCAGGATAGCCTGAAATATTGTCATCACGTATGTAGGAAAACTGGAAATATGCAGAAAATGATAAAAACAATACAATATGTAATGTAAAATAATATCACCCTCTAGTGGCTAAGAGAGAGAAATACAGTCCAGTCACTGAAACAATTAGATTTCCTGGTTACTATCAGCCTCATTAAATTGGGGCTACGTAGCCAGTAACTCCAGATTTACAGGTTATGGCTATTAAATTAGCTCCGTTACGTTTCTCGCAGCGGACTTGAGTGTTAAGACGCAGGACAGCCGAGAATAGGCGGCTACGTGTTGAGCAACGTTGAACTTTGCGCATGTAAATCCTTTGATTTGTCAAGCCTGTAACTGCTACTTATTCAATTCAGCTATTAAATTGCAACGCAGTTGTCATGCCTGTAGCATGCCAAGGTACAAGCTGTGCAAACCCTTACAGACTGATGCCCTCAGCCTTATAGGATAGGCTTATTGTGCCAGGGGAAAGGGGCCCACTGAGATGGGTTAACATTGGGGATGTTGTGATTTGTGTGTTATTCCTTGTTATGTCAGTTAGAAGCATAGGGTAGTGGGCATTGCCTGGGTACCACTAGGGCCATACTATGGTACCCATGTTTATATTTGGGGTGTGCGTAAAAACATGATAGGAGTAATGGGATGTATGTCTATACTGTGCTTTGGGGGGGCTAGCAATTACAAGGGAAATATTTTATACTAGCGACTTGCCCGTCAAAACATGACGGCAATAAGATTGTAAGGGCGGTAAATTTTGTTGGTGTTCCAAGATGCTTTGGCGCTCATTGCGAGCGGTTGTTTGTGTGCTATGAGCATTGCTTTTTTTTGCTAATGCTAATGAAATAATGAATAAAATAATACAATAAAATACTTTACCTATTTTGAAGTAATATATGCAGGAAGCATTGTGCAGAAGAGCTGGCAATCTGTTTTAATGTTTCTGCAGCATACAATGTGTGTTTGAAGTGCTGTGGTGTTGTAAAATGGCACCTAATGTGTGTTACGCGTCTCTGGCTGATTTGGCGTCCTTGTTCTTGGACCGCGTCCGTCTTTTTCGGAAAATCCGTAGGTGTTTGGTGGTGCTTTGCGGCCTCATTTTCAGGTCGTATTTTTGCGAGGTCGTAATGTTTTTTTACTAAGTCCCGCGTCTCGTATTTATTTCTCGTTAGTCCGTAAATTTTGCGAAGTTCGCAGTTGCTGGCAGGGAGCGCCTTCGGCCCAATGGTTGGATAAGGCTTTTACACTGATGCCGTTGATCCAGCAGGAATTACAACTGGAAGCAGAATATATGGATCTGCTGGAGGAAGATGCCAAGGATGGTCATTGGCGTCCAAGTTGTGGAAAACCCTGCCAGTCGGGCAGGCCAGAAGATCATGTGCCATAGACAAAGGGAGCCCAGATACGTTGTGCTATGGCTGGGTCAGATGGGGACTGTATGGACATTGGAACCACTGAAAACTTGCTCTCAGAGGGCCCCATAAAGTGTCAAGAGGCCCTGGAAAAAGGGATCAAAAATTGGATTGCCAGACCAAGTAGAAGGCCTGGAGGGGAGCCATCCTGCTCCTGGGTTCTTGAAAGAACCAAATATGGACTGTGAACATAGTATGCAGCTTGAACTGATAACAAATATCAGGAAGCCAGCCACAGTTCAAGGGACAGACCCAGCCAGCAGCCCTGGGACCATGGCAGATCAGGTGGCACAGCACTATCCAGGTGGGGCGGGCACCATTGCTAACGACAAGGCAGCAGGGCAAAAAGAGAATGTCTGTCAGGTTGATGGCCCGGGGAGAAGTCTGGATGAGAGCAGTTAGGTCCTGCTAGGGAACGCCGTGACCATGAATCCAGAAGGAGGTGAGAGCAGTGCACAGACAGCTGTTCCAGAAGAAGGTGTCTGGGAGACAGTGAGCACCATGCATCCCAAAAGAGTTGAGTCACCAGGCAAGGCCATCAGGAGGAGTGCAGACTGGCACATCCAGCAGGTACATTCCTCACTGGAAATACTATTTTATTGGGTCCCTAAGAAGACTGTTTTCCCTAAGGCTTTTGAGGAATGGGGTGGTGATAACCACTGATGAACAGTCACTGGAACTAGCTAGCCCATTTAAACCACTTGAATTGGGTAAGCCAGAAGACCCAACAGATCACCTGGGACAGGGGAAGGAGTAGAGTTGTGGGGCGAACGAATGCTGGACACGAGTTCCCTTAGGCCCATGGACTGGTATAAATACCACCAGTCAGCAGCTTGTACTGGCTTGGCTGGGGAGGGTGGGGCCCCAGGATTACCGCAGATTTGTTCTCAACTGGATGGGCCAGTTTTCCTGGATTGCCACAGAGGATACCCCAGAGTGTGGTTTGTCACCTGGCCTCCCTGCATTGACTCCCCTGCAGCGGCCCAAATAAACTGTTTGTGTGTCTTTAACCCTGGAAAGGAGGGGGCACTGGCCTGGCTTGTTGAGAGGGAAGTTGGTTACTGAACCACAACGGCTTATGTCAGAACTGCCCATTAATCCGGCATGGACGATACCAGACAGGGTCACTAGCCCATATTGCAACCCCAGGATACCAGGTCATTCAGGAGAAAGCTCAGGCCTTACAAAGGGAAACTTTTGCTCATTAACTTTGCCCATGAGTACTGCTCCAGAATCAGCAGGACAGGAGGTCTCCCTAGCCTGGAGGAGAGGGCTTTGCTGGGGAAGGCTCCTCCCAAGTTTTTGCTGGACGTCCTAGCCTGGATGTACTGTTTCCCCTGGACTGCCTTGAAGGGACCTCCAAGCCAGTGATCTTATATATTTCCCCAGGGGCTTGGGAAGGTAACTACACCATTGGGAAGGAGGGAGAATTCACCCTGGACAAGAGGATCACTAAACCTGAGTGGAGTTGAGGAGTCCTCGGATCCAAAGGACTCCCCAAGCTAAACTGGAAAACATAGAGGGAGGAGTTCTCATGCCTGTAGCATGTCAAGGCACCAGCTGTGCAATACCTTACAGACTGATGCCCTCAGCCTTATAGGATAGGCGGCACACTGAGACGAGGGCCATACTATGATACCCATGTTTATAGTTGGCGTGTGAGTAAGAACATGATAGAGTAATGGGATGTATGTCTATATTATGCATTGGGGGAGTTAGCTAATACAAGGGAAATGTTGTATATGCCCAATATTTCATAGTACTAGACTAGTCCCTTATTAACCAGATTAAAGAGATAACTGACCCCTAGGAGTCACATGACACAAGTCTCTCTTTCTATTATCACAAGCCCTTAGCCTCGTGTCTCTGCCTATTGTGTATAATTACATCCTACCAAGAAAACAGTGGGGGAAAGGTAAAACAATGGGTGATTCTCTTGGACTTTCAGGCATGGGTGATAACATGAGCTAGAAGGTGATTGGGGTAACCAAGGATGCAAATTTGAATTGATTGGCCTTTTGTTGCTACGAGTGTGGTATAAATATGTCTGTTGTTTCAGGAATAAACATGCCTAACTGGTTCACATAATTAATGTGTGGATTTCGTTATTGATGCTGGAGTAAGTTTACTTTCAGAACTTAGAAAGTTTTTTATGCTACACAAGACCACAGACACCTCTCAGTCTAACCCAAGGGCTGAAAGTTCTTCCTGCTGTACAGAGGTAAAATGAACCGGTCACACCTGTAGGGAGAGGTTTGGGCAATAATCTCTTATAATACCCCATTTAACATACAGGTTGGGACAGTGGTCACTCCCGAGCAAGCCCGTAACACATAAATGGAGCCCAAAAGCCAACGTGTGCTGAAGAACACCCGCAAGGGGGGTAAAGTCCAATATGTAGCACTTGTAATGTGAATAACAACACTCTACTGTACATTTTTTATAAGTGAAAGTGATGTTAGGTCTTAGAATTAATAGCACAACATTTTCAAGCTTGCAAATCAACCCCAAAAATACTTTATTTCACGTTTATTTTTTGTGTTATATCGATCCCTGCAATCAGTGTGTTACGACATATACTGTAACTTGCATGTAATAGAATATCGTATTTACGGCTTTATTAATATTGCATTATATCTGGAATGTCGGTCCGATCGCAAACTGTAATTGAAGCACGAAGGACTTGGAAATCTACCCTCCCCTTTTTCAGTGACGTAACGCTAATGATCTCTTTTTCCATTGGCTCCATCTGAACCCGTAACTACGTGCTTCCTTAATTGTTTGCGTTCAATCTCGCAACTCCGATGAACTTTATCTCTATGTGGTTAGATCAAGACCAGCTGGGTACAGCCTAAGTATTTGGCATAATAGGCAAGTGCCTAGGAATGCGTCCTGGTATGGGGCGCCATGTTTTTACACTTTTGTATTAAACAGATTTGGAACATATAATTTATTTTATTCATAGCTTCTTGCAGGAACTACTATGGGAATAAAAAATATCCTCCATGATTGTTGGAGTTGTTTTCAATATCTCTCTCTCTCTCCCTTTCCTCTCTCTCCCTTTCCTCTCTCTCCCTATCTCATGCTCCTATCTCCCATTTCTCTGTTCTATAACTCTCTCCAGTATCTATTCTGTCCCTCTCTCTCTCGCTCCCTGTCTCTGTCTCTCACTCACTGTCTCTCTCTCCTGTCTCTCTGCTCTCTTTCACTCCTATCTCTCTCATCTCTCTCTCTTCTATTGCTCTCTCTCTTCCTCTCTCTCCTGTCTCTCTTTCTCTCTCTCACACACTCATGTCTCTGTGGTCTCTCTCTTCCTCCTATATCCATCCTATCTCTCTAATCTCTGCCCCACTCTCTCATTTTTGTCCTATCTTCTATCTCTCTGTTCTCTCTCTCTCCTCTGTCTCTTCTCTCTATTATGTATTTATTTATTTCTCCTCTCTCTCTTGCCTCTCTCCTGTTCTCTCTCTCCTTTGTCTCTTCTCTTTCCTGTGTCTTTCTTTCTCCTCTCTCTCTTTCTCTCCTCTCTTTCTCCTATGTCTTTCTTTCTCTCTCTCCTCTCTCTCTCCTATTTATTTCTCTTATATCTTTCTTTCTCTGTCCTCTCTCTCTTCTATGCCTCTCTTCTATGTCTTTCTTCCTCCCCCTCTCTCTCTCCTTTCTCTCTCCTGTGTCTTTCTCCTATGTCTTTCTTCCTCCCTCTCTCTCTCCTATGTCTTTATTTCTTTCTCGCTCTCTCCTCTGTCTCTCTCCTATGTCTTTCTTCCTCTCGCTCTCCTCCCTATCCTTGTCTCTCGCTCTCCTCTCTCATATGTCTTTCTTTCTTTCTCTCTCTCCTATGTCTTTTTCCCTCCCTCTCTCTCTCCTTTCTCTCTCATATGTCACTATTTCTTCCTCACTCTCTCCTCTCTCTCTCCTATGTCTTTCTCTCTCTCTCACCTCTCTCTCTTCTATGTCTCTCTCCTGTGTCTTTCTCTCTCTCTCCTCACTCTCTCTTCTATGTCTTTCTTCCTCCCTCTCTCTAATTTCTCTCTCCTGTGTCTTTCTTCCTCTTTCTCGCTCTCTCTCTCTCTCTCATTTGTCTTTCTCCTATGTCTTTCTTTCTCTCTCCTCTCTCTCTCATGTGTCTTTCTTCCTCTCTCTCTCTCCTCTTTCCTATGTCTTTCTTCCTTTCTCTCTCTCTCCTCTCTCCCCTCTCTCTCTCTCCCCCCCCCCCCTCTCTCTCTCTCATTTATCTCTTACCTATGTCTTATTTCTCTCTCTCTCTCCTCTCTCTCTTCTATGTCTCTCTCCTATGTCTTTCTTTATTTCTCTCTCTCTCTCTTCTATGTCTCTCTTCTATGTCTTATTTCTTTCTCTCTCCTCTCTCTTTTCTATGTCTCTATCCTATGTCTTTATTTCTCTCTCTCTCTCTCTCCTCTCTCTCTATGTTTTTCTCCTATGTCTTTTTTTCTTTCTCTCTATCTCATCTCTCCCTCCTGTGTCTTTCTTTCTTTTGCTCTCTCTCCTCTCTCTCTCTCCTATGTATTTTTCCTCCCTCTCTCTCTCTCCTTTCTCTCTCTTATGTCTTTCTTCCTCTCTCTCTCTCTACCTCTCTCTCTCTCTCCCCTCTCTCTCTCTTGCTCTCTCCTCACTCTCTCTCTTCCTCTCCTCTCTCCTATGTCTTTCTTCCTCTCCCTCCCCTCTCTCTCTCTCATTTGTCTTTCCCCTATGTCTTTCTTTCTCTCTCTCTCTCTCCTCTCTCTCTCTTATGTCTTTTTTCTTTCTTCCTCTCTCTCTCCTCTTTCTCTTCCATCTTTCTCCTATGTCTTTCTTTCTTTCTCTTCTCTCTCTTATGTCTTTCTTCCTTTCTCCTCTCTCTCCTGCCTCTATATCCAGTTCTCTCTCTCCTCCATCTCTTCTCTCTCCTATGTCTTTCTTTCTCTCTCTCTCTCCGCTCTCTCCTCTGTCTCTCTCCTATGTCTTTCTTCCTCTCTCTCGCTCTCCTCCCTATCCTTGTCTCTCACTCTCCTCTCTCCTATGTCTTTCTTTCTTTCTCCCTCCCTCTCTCTCTCTCTTTTCTCTCTCCTATGTCTTTATTTCTTTCTCACTCTTTCCTCTGTCTATCTCCTATGTCTTTCTTCCTCTCTCTCGCTCTCCTCCCTATCCTTGTCTCTCGCTCTCCTCTCTCTCCTATGTCTTTCTCTCTCCCTCTCACCTCTCTCTCTTCTATGTCTCTCTCCTATGTCTTTCTCTCTTTCTTCTCACTTTCTCTCCTATGTCTTTCTTCCTCCCTCTCTATCTCTCTCCTTTCTCTCTCATGTGTCTTTCTTCCTCTCTCTCTCTCTGCTCTCTCCTATGTCTTTCTTCCTCTCTCTCTCTCTATCCTCTCTCCCCTCTCTCTCTCCCTCCTCTCTCTCTCTCCCCCCTCTCTCTCTCATTTGTCTTTCTCCTATGTCTTTCCTTCTTTCTCTCTCCTCTCTCTCTCTCTCCTGTGTCTTTATTCCTCTCTCTCCTATGTCTCCTCCATATCCTTGTCTCTCTCTCTCCTCTCTGTCTCTCATACTGTATGTCTTTCTCCTATGTCTTCTTTCTCTCTCTCTCCTCTCTCTCTTCTATGTCTTTCTCTCTCTCTCCTCTCTCTGTCCTATGTATTTTTCCTCCCTCTCTCTCTCCTCTGTCTCTTCTCTGTGTGTCTTTCTTTCTTTCACCTCTCTCTCTTGCCTCTCTCCTGTTCTCTCTCTCTCCTATGTCATTCTTTCCCCCTTCATTCTCCCCCCCCTCTCTCTCTCTTTCTCCTATGTCTTTCTCATATGTCTTCTTTCTTTCTTTATCTCTCTCTCTCTTCTATGCCTCTCTCCTATGTCTTTCTTTCTTTCTTTCTCTCTCTCTTTCCTTTCTCTCTCCTATGTCTCTCTCCTATGTCTTTCTTTCTTTCTCTCTCTCTCTTAGCTTTCTCTCTCCTGTGTCTTTCTCCTATGTCTTCTTTCTTTCTCTCTCTTCTCTCTCTCTCTCTTCTATGTCTCTCACCTATTTCTTTCTTTCTCTCTCTTGTGTCTTTCTCCTATGTCTTCTTTTCTTTCTCTCTATCTCTCCTCTCTCTCTCTTCTGTCTCTATCCTATTTCTTTCTTTCTCTCTCTCTCCTCTCTCTCTCCTATCTCTCTCCTATGTTTTTCTTTCTTTCTCTCTCTCCGCTCTCTCTCCTATGTTTTTCTCCTATGACTTTCTTTCTCTCTCTCTCTCCTCTCTCTCCTATGTCTTTCTTTCTCTCTCTCTCTCTTTTCAATGTCTTTCTTCCTCCCTATCTATCTCTCTCTCTCTTTCCTTTCTCTCTCCTGTGTCTTTCTCCTATGTAGTCTTTCTTTCTCTCTCCTCTTTGTCTCCTGTCTTTCTCCTATGTCTTTCTTTCTTTCTTTCTTTCTTTCTCTCTCTCTCTCCTATGTCTTTCTTTCTTTCTCTCTCTCTCTCTCGCTCTCTTTCCTCTCTCTCTCTCCCGTCTTTCTCTTATGCCTTTCTTTCTTTCTCTTCTCTCTCTTATGTCTTTCTTTCTCCTCTCTCTCTTGCCTCTCTCCTTTTCTCTCTCTCCTATGTCTTTCTTTCCCCCTCTCTCTTTCTCTCCTCTCTCTTTCTGTCTCCTTTGTCTTTCATTCTTTCTTTCTATCTCTATCCTCTCTCTCTCTCATATGTCTTTCTCCTATGTCTTTCTTTCTTTCTTTCTTTCTTTCTCTCTCTCTCTCTCTCTCTTCTATGTCTCTCTCCTATGTCTTTCTTTCTCTCTCTCTCCCCTCTCTCGTTTGTAGATATTTCTCATATTTCTTTCTTCCTCCCTCTCTCTCTCTCTCTCTCTCTCTCTCTCTCTCCTCTCTCTCTATGTTTTTCTCCTATGTCTTTTTTTCTTTCTCTCTATCTCCTCTCTCTCTCCTATGTCTTTCTTTCTTTCTCTCTCTCTCTTCTCTCTCTTCTGTGTCTTTCTTTCTTTCTCTCTCTCTCTCATCTCTTTCTCTTCTATGTCTCTCTCCTATGTCTTTCTTTCTCTCTCTCCTCTCTCTCTCCTGTGTCTCTCTCCTATGTCTTTCTTTCTTTCTCTCTCTCTCTTTCCTTTCTCTCTCCTGTGTCTTTCTCCTATGTCGTCTTTCTTTCTCTCTCTCCTCTCTCTCTTCTATGTCTCTCGCCTATTTCTTTCTTTCTTTCTCTCTCTCTCTTTCCTTTCTCTCTCCTGTGTCTTTCTCCTATGTCTTTCTTCCTCCCTCTCTCTCTCACCTCTCTCTCCTGTGTATTTCTCTCGTGTCTTTCTTTCTTTCTCTCTCTCTCTCTCTCCTCTCTCTCTCTCCTATGTCTTTCTTCTATGTCTTTCTTTCTTTCTCTCTCTCCTATTTCTTTCTTTCTTTCTCTCTCTCTCCTCTCTCTCTCTCTTCTATGTCTCTCTCCTATGTCTTTCTTTCTTTCTCTCTCTCTCTCTCTTACCTTTCTCTCTTCTGTGTCTTTCTCCTATGTCTTCTTTCTTTCTCTCTCTCCTCTCTCTCTTCTATGTCTCTCTCCTATGTCTTTCTTTCTCTCTCTCTCTTTCCTTTCTCTCTCCTGTGTCTTTCTCCTATGTCTTCTTTCTTTCTCTCTCTCCTCTCTCTCCTATGTTTTTCTCTCTCTTGCCTCTCTCTCCTGTTCTCTCTCTCCTCCTTCTCTTCTCTCTCCTATGTCTTTCTTTCTTCTCTCTCTCCTGCCTCTATATCCAGTTCTCTCTCTCCTCTGTCTCTTCTCTTTCCTGTGTCTTTCTTTCTTTCTTTCTTTCTCCTTTCTCTCTTGCCTCTCTACTGTTCTCTCTCTCTCTTTTCTCCTATGTCTTTCTTTCTTTCTCTCTCCTCTCTCTCTCATGTGTCTTTCTTCCTCTCTCTCTCTCTCCTCTCTCCTATGTCTTTCTTCCTCTCTCTCTCTCTCTCTCCTCTCTCCCCTCTCTCTCTCTCTCTCCCTCCTCTCTCTCTCCCCTCTCTCTCTCTCTCTCATTTGTCTTTCTCCTATGTCTTTCTTTCTTTCTCTCTCCTCTCTCTCTCTCTCCTGTGTCTTTATTCCTCTCTCTCCTATGTCTTTCTTCCTCTCTCTCTGTCTCCTCCCTATCCTTGTCTCTCTCTCTCCTCTCTCTCTCTCTCAAACTGTATGTCTTTCTCCTATGTCTTCTTTCTCTCTCTCTCCTCTCTCTCTCCTATGTATTTTTCCTCCCTCTCTCTCTCCTCTGTCTCTTCTCTGTGTGTCTTTCTTTCTCTCTCTCTGTCTCCTCCCTATCCTTGTCTCTCTCTCTCCTCTCTCAAACTGTATGTCTTTCTCCTATGTCTTCTTTCTCTCTCTCTCCTCTCTCTCTCCTATGTATTTTTCCTCCCTCTCTCTCTCCTCTGTCTCTTCTCTGTGTGTCTTTCTTCCTCTCTCTCTGTCTCCTCCCTATCCTTGTCTCTCTCTCTCCTCTCTCTCTCTCTCAAACTGTATGTCTTTCTCCTATGTCTTCTTTCTCTCTCTCTCCTCTCTCTCTCCTATGTATTTTTCCTCTCTCTCTCTCTCCTCTCTCTCTATGTTTTTCTCCTATGTCTTTTTTTCTTTCTCTCTATCTCATCTCTCCCTCCTGTGTCTTTCTTTCTTTTGCTCTCTCTCCTCTCTCTCTCTCCTATGTATTTTTCCTCCCTCTCTCTCTCTCCTTTCTCTCTCTTATGTCTTTCTTCCTCTCTCTCTCTCTACCTCTCTCTCTCTCTCCCCTCTCTCTCTCTTGCTCTCTCCTCACTCTCTCTCTTCCTCTCTCTCCTCTCTCCTATGTCTTTCTTCCTCTCCCTCCCCTCTCTCTCTCTCATTTGTCTTTCCCCTATGTCTTTCTTTCTCTCTCTCTCTCTCCTCTCTCTCTCTTATGTCTTTTTTCTTTCTTCCTCTCTCTCTCCTCTTTCTCTTCCATCTTTCTCCTATGTCTTTCTTTCTTTCTCTTCTCTCTCTTATGTCTTTCTTCCTTTCTCCTCTCTCTCCTGCCTCTATATCCAGTTCTCTCTCTCCTCCATCTCTTCTCTCTCCTATGTCTTTCTTTCTCTCTCTCTCTCCGCTCTCTCCTCTGTCTCTCTCCTATGTCTTTCTTCCTCTCTCTCGCTCTCCTCCCTATCCTTGTCTCTCACTCTCCTCTCTCCTATGTCTTTCTTTCTTTCTCCCTCCCTCTCTCTCTCTCTTTTCTCTCTCCTATGTCTTTATTTCTTTCTCACTCTTTCCTCTGTCTATCTCCTATGTCTTTCTTCCTCTCTCTCGCTCTCCTCCCTATCCTTGTCTCTCGCTCTCCTCTCTCTCCTATGTCTTTCTCTCTCCCTCTCACCTCTCTCTCTTCTATGTCTCTCTCCTATGTCTTTCTCTCTTTCTTCTCACTTTCTCTCCTATGTCTTTCTTCCTCCCTCTCTATCTCTCTCCTTTCTCTCTCATGTGTCTTTCTTCCTCTCTCTCTCTCTGCTCTCTCCTATGTCTTTCTTCCTCTCTCTCTCTCTATCCTCTCTCCCCTCTCTCTCTCCCTCCTCTCTCTCTCTCCCCCCTCTCTCTCTCATTTGTCTTTCTCCTATGTCTTTCCTTCTTTCTCTCTCCTCTCTCTCTCTCTCCTGTGTCTTTATTCCTCTCTCTCCTATGTCTCCTCCATATCCTTGTCTCTCTCTCTCCTCTCTGTCTCTCATACTGTATGTCTTTCTCCTATGTCTTCTTTCTCTCTCTCTCCTCTCTCTCTTCTATGTCTTTCTCTCTCTCTCCTCTCTCTCTCCTATGTATTTTTCCTCCCTCTCTCTCTCCTCTGTCTCTTCTCTGTGTGTCTTTCTTTCTTTCACCTCTCTCTCTGGCCTCTCTCCTGTTCTCTCTCTCTCCTATGTCATTCTTTCCCCCTTCATTCTCCCCCCCCTCTCTCTCTCTTTCTCCTATGTCTTTCTCATATGTCTTCTTTCTTTCTTTATCTCTCTCTCTCTTCTATGCCTCTCTCCTATGTCTTTCTTTCTTTCTTTCTCTCTCTCTTTCCTTTCTCTCTCCTATGTCTCTCTCCTATGTCTTTCTTTCTTTCTCTCTCTCTCTTAGCTTTCTCTCTCCTGTGTCTTTCTCCTATGTCTTCTTTCTTTCTCTCTCTTCTCTCTCTCTCTCTTCTATGTCTCTCACCTATTTCTTTCTTTCTCTCTCTTGTGTCTTTCTCCTATGTCTTCTTTTCTTTCTCTCTATCTCTCCTCTCTCTCTCTTCTGTCTCTATCCTATTTCTTTCTTTCTCTCTCTCTCCTCTCTCTCTCCTATCTCTCTCCTATGTTTTTCTTTCTTTCTCTCTCTCCTCTCTCTCTCCTATGTTTTTCTCCTATGACTTTCTTTCTCTCTCTCTCTCCTCTCTCTCCTATGTCTTTCTTTCTCTCTCTTTTCAATGTCTTTCTTCCTCCCTATCTATCTCTCTCTCTCTTTCCTTTCTCTCTCCTGTGTCTTTCTCCTATGTAGTCTTTCTTTCTCTCTCCTCTTTGTCTCCTGTCTTTCTCCTATGTCTTTCTTTCTTTCTTTCTTTCTCTCTCTCTCCTATGTCTTTCTTTCTTTTTCTCTCTCTCTCTCGCTCTCTTTCCTCTCTCTCTCTCCCGTCTTTCTCTTATGCCTTTCTTTCTTTCTCTTCTCTCTCTTATGTCTTTCTTTCTCCTCTCTCTCTTGCCTCTCTCCTTTTCTCTCTCTCCTATGTCTTTCTTTCCCCCTCTCTCTTTCTCTCCTCTCTCTTTCTGTCTCCTTTGTCTTTCATTCTTTCTTTCTATCTCTATCCTCTCTCTCTCTCATATGTCTTTCTCCTATGTCTTTCTTTCTTTCTTTCTTTCTTTCTTTCTCTCTCTCTCTCTTCTATGTCTCTCTCCTATGTCTTTCTTTCTCTCTCTCTCCCCTCTCTCGTTTGTAGATATTTCTCATATTTCTTTCTTCCTCCCTCTCTCTCTCTCTCTCTCTCTCTCTCTCTCTCCTCTCTCTCTAAGTTTTTCTCCTATGTCTTTTTTTCTTTCTCTCTATCTCCTCTCTCTCTCCTATGTCTTTCTTTCTTTCTCTCTCTCTCTTCTCTCTCTTCTGTGTCTTTCTTTCTTTCTCTCTCTCTCTCATCTCTTTCTCTTCTATGTCTCTCTCCTATGTCTTTCTTTCTCTCTCTCCTCTCTCTCTCCTGTGTCTCTCTCCTATGTCTTTCTTTCTTTCTCTCTCTCTCTTTCCTTTCTCTCTCCTGTGTCTTTCTCCTATATCGTCTTTCTTTCTCTCTCTCCTCTCTCTCTTCTATGTCTCTCGCCTATTTCTTTCTTTCTTTCTCTCTCTCTCTTTCCTTTCTCTCTCCTGTGTCTTTCTCCTATGTCTTTCTTCCTCCCTCTCTCTCTCACCTCTCTCTCCTGTGTATTTCTCTCGTGTCTTTCTTTCTTTCTCTCTCTCTCTCTCTCCTCTCTCTCTCTCCTATGTCTTTCTTCTATGTCTTTCTTTCTTTCTCTCTCTCCTATTTCTTTCTTTCTTTCTCTCTCTCTCCTCTCGCTCTCTCTTCTATGTCTCTCTCCTATGTCTTTCTTTCTTTCTCTCTCTCTCTCTCTTACCTTTCTCTCTTCTGTGTCTTTCTCCTATGTCTACTTTCTTTCTCTCTCTCCTCTCTCTCTTCGATGTCTCTCTCCTATGTCTTTCTTTCTCTCTCTCTCTTTCCTTTCTCTCTCCTGTGTCTTTCTCCTATGTCTTCTTTCTTTCTCTCTCTCCTCTCTCTCCTATGTTTTTCTCTCTCTTGCCTCTCTCTCCTGTTCTCTCTCTCCTCCGTCTCTTCTCTCTCCTATGTCTTTCTTTCTTCTCTCTCTTCTGCCTCTATATCCAGTTCTCTCTCTCCTCTGTCTCTTCTCTTTCCTGTGTCTTTCTTTCTTTATTTCTCCTTTCTCTCTTGCCTCTCTACTGTTCTCTCTCTCTTTTCTCCTATGTCTTTCTTTCTTTCTCTCTCCTCTCTCTCTCATGTGTCTTTCTTCCTCTCTCTCTCTCTCCTCTCTCCTATGTCTTTCTTCCTCTCTCTCTCTCTCTCCTCTCTCCCCTCTCTCTCTCTCTCTCCCTCCTCTCTCTCTCCCCTCTCTCTCTCTCTCATTTGTCTTTCTCCTATGTCTTTCTTTCTTTCTCTCTCCTCTCTCTCTCTCTCCTGTGTCTTTATTCCTCTCTCTCCTATGTCTTTCTTCCTCTCTCTCTGTCTCCTCCCTATCCTTGTCTCTCTCTCTCCTCTCTCTCTCTCTCAAACTGTATGTCTTTCTCCTATGTCTTCTTTCTCTCTCTCTCCTCTCTCTCTCCTATGTATTTTTCCTCCCTCTCTATCTCCTCTGTCTCTTCTCTGTGTGTCTTTCTTTCTTTCACCTCTCTCTCTTGCCTCTCTCCTGTTCTCTCTCTCTCCTATGTCATTCTTTCCCCCTTCATTCTCCCCCCTCTCTTTCTCCTATGTCTTTCTCATATGTCTTCTTTCTTTCTTTATCTCTCTCTCTCTCTCTTCTATGCCTCTCTCCTATGTCTTTCTTTTTTTTCTTTCTTTCTTTCTCTCTCTCTCTCTCTTTCCTTTCTCTCTCTTATGTCTTTCTCCTATGTCTTCTTTCTTTCTCTCTCTCTCCTTTCTCTCTCCTATGTCTCTCTCTTATGTCTTTCTTTCTCTCTCTCTCTCTCTTAGCTTTCTCTCTCCTGTGTCTTTCTCCTATGTCTTCTTTCTTTCTCTCTCTTCTCTCTCTTCTATGTATCTCTATTTCTTTCTTTCTCTCTCTCTCCTCTCTCTCCTTTGTTTTTCTCCAATCTCGTTCTTTCTTTCTCTCTCTCTCATCTCTCTCTCCTATGTCTTTCTTTCTCTCTCTCTCCACTGTCTCTCCTATCTCTCTCCTATGTTTTTCTTTCTTTCTCTCTCTCCTCTGTCTCTCCTATCTCTCTCCTATGTTTTTCTTTCTTTCTCTCTCTCCTATGTTTTTCTCCTATGACTTTCTTTCTCTCTCTCTCTCCTCTCTCTCTTCAATGTCTTTCTTCCTCCCTATCTATCTCTCTCTCTTTCCTTTCTCTCTCTCTCTCCTCTCTCTCTTCAATGTCTTTCTTCCTCCCTATCTATCTCTCTCTCTTTCCTTTCTCTCTCCTGTGTCTTTCTCCTATGTAGTCTTTCTTTCTCTCTCCTCTTTGTCTCCTGTCTTTCTCCTATGTCTTTCTTTTTTTCTTTCTCTCTCTCTCCTATGTCTTTCTCTCTTTCTCTCTCTCTCGCTCTCTCTCCTCTCTCTCTCTCCCGTCTTTCTCCTATGTCTTTCTTTCTTTCTTTCTTTCTCTCTCTCTCCTATGTCTTTCTTTCTTTCTCTCTCTCTCTCTCTCTCTCTCGCTCTCTCTCCTCTCTCTCTCTCCCGTCTTTCTCCTATGTCTTTCTTTCTTTCTCTCTCTCTCTCTCTCTCTCGCTGTAATGATATAGGAATCACAAAGTTGTGGAGACCAGTAGCCAAGGTCAGCAATAATCCAGTTCAGCAACTTGTAGGTTAAAAAGGAACAAGCTTTTATTGAAGGGATCAGGAACCAACAATAATCTGGCAAGGTACATTTGAGAGGAAGTGCCTTATATAGGCCAAGGACCAGACACCTGACCAGGCACAGCTGAAGAGACTTAGGTACTGATAAAATTGCTAGCAGAGTCAAGCTTATAAGGTCTCAATGGAATTCACAAAAGGCAGGCTGGCGCAGTGGTAGGGAAGAGGTATAGCAGCCTGGTGACCAGGGTTCAAACCCCAGCAGAGTCAATTCCTCACATTACCCCCGCCTCTATAGGTGCAGCCTCTGGATGCCCTATTACCTGGTTTAGCAGGGTACTGCACATGAAAAGCCCGAAGTAGATCAGGAGCGTGAATATTGTCCACTGGTTCCCACGAACTCTCCTCCTCACCATAGCCTCTCCAGCGAACCAGATACTGAAGTTTGTTACGGAAGATCCGTGAGTCAAGAATTTTGTCCACTTCGTACTCATCCTCACCATCCACGAGGACTGGAGGTGGGGCAGGCAGGGCTCGGCCAGGGAAAGTATTTTCATGAACAGGTTTAAGCAGTGCAACGAGAAACACTGGATGTATTTTCATGGAATTCGGGAGTTGCAAACGGAAAGTGACAGCATTGATCTGAGCAATGATCTCAAAAGGTCCCATGAACCTTTGACCCAATTTATGAGAAGGAATCCGAAGCTTAAGATTCTTTGTTGACAGCCACACCTTGTCACCAACGCGATAGACTGGGGCCTCCTTTCTATGCCTATCAGCAGCTCTTTTGTAACATTCCTGAGCCTCCAAAAGAGTCTCTTTCAACAGTGCTTGGGAATCACGTAAGGCCCTTAGCCGGTCAGTGACAGCAGGAATGGAAGTAGTAATTGGGAGACTGACTAGAAAGGTCGGATGGTAACCATAGTTGGCAAAAAATGGGCTCAAAGAAGTGGAGCAGTGTTGGGCATTGTTATAGGCAAACTCCGCCGTGGGTAGAAAATCTAGCCAGTCATCCTGCAGGTAACTAATATAGCACTGCAAATATTGCTCCAAAGTCTGGTTGGTACGCTCAGTCTGTCCATTACTTTGCGGATGAAAAGCTGACGACAGATTTACATTAATACCTAGATTAGAACAAAAAGGTTTCCAAAAACGAGACGTAAACTGCACTCCCCTGTCAGAAACTACTTCATCAGGCACTCCATGCAAGCGAAAAAATTCCGAATAACCAGGTCAGCCGTCTGTTTAGCTGAAGGGAGACCACGAGCTGGTATGAAATGACCCATCTTAGTTAACCTGTCCACAACAACAAGAATGGTAGTGTGTTCCTTAGAGGGAGGTAGTTCCCCAATAAAGTCCATGGATATAGATCCCCAGGGACGATGAGGAATCGGAAGAGGTTGAAGCAAGCCAACAGGGGATGAGGGAGGAGTCTTATGTCTGGCACACACATCACAAGAGGACACATACTTCTTAACATCCTCATGATACTTCGGCCACCAAAAGGATCGGGCAAGTAGGTCTTGCGTCTTTCGGATTCCTGGATGACCTGCTGGTTTTGAGTCATGGTAGAGACGTAAAAGGTCCAGTCGCACTGACTCCGGAGCAAACAGACGTCGTTGAAAAATCCAAAACCCATTAAGCATCGTCATATGGAGATCACGAGGAGGATCACGAAGAACTGGGTCTTCAGCGTAGCCCTTTTTAATGCGAGACATCAGATCAGAAGGAAAAGCAACTCCTATAAATATATCCTCCGGCACGATGGTGGTCTTGGTTACGGTAGCATGGAGGGGGTCAGCTATTCTAGACAAGGCATCCGCCTTACCATTCTTGGAGCCAGGACGGTATGTAACCAAAAAATTAAACCTTGAGAAGAATAGGGACCAGCGTGCTTGTCTGGCTGACAGTCTCTTAGCTGATCGAATACATTCCAGATTTTTGTGATCTGTGAGGACAGTAATTGGATGGGTAGCTCCCTCCAAGAGATGTCTCCATTCGGTGAAGGCAGCTTTTATAGCCAATAGTTCTTTATTCCCTATGTCATAATTTCTTTTTGCTGGCACCATCTGGCGGGAATAGAAGGCACACGGATGTAACAGCATCTTAGGTCCAGTCCTTTGAGACAGTATAGCACCAACAGCTGAATCAGAAGCATCAACTTCCACAATAAATGGTAATTCTGGCTGAGGATGTACCAGGACGGGGGCAGATGTAAACAGAGTCTTTAATCGGGAAAATGCGGTATCAGCCTTATCGGACCACTGAAAAGGAGTCCCCTTACGTGTGAGTTCAGTGATCGGTGTAATAATGGCAGAGAAATTCTTAATGAAACGCCTGTAAAAATTGGCAAACCCCACAAATCTCTGGACATCTTTTTCATTCTTGGGGATGGGCCAGTCCAGCACAGCTTTAATTTTACTTGCGTCCATAGTTAAACCTTTAGGAGTTAATACCCCAGGAATTGAATTTCTGTTTGTTCAAACTCACATTTTTCTAGTTTAATGTATAGGTGGTGGGTACGAAGGCGCTCCAGAACTATACAGACCTGTTTTCTGTGGTTTTCAAGACTATCAGAGAATATTAGGATATCATCCAAATATGCCACAACAAACTGATCCAGGAGATCTCGTAGTACATCATTGATAAGATGCTGGAAAGTTGCAGGGGCATTACAAAGCCCAAATGGCATTACTAGATATTCGTAATGCCCGTACCTGGTTCTGAAAGCTGTTTTCCATTCATCATTTGGTCTTATGCGAACCAGATTATATGCCCCCCGAAGATCAAGCTTTGTAAATATTTTAGCTGAGCGAAGTCTCTCCAAAAGTTCAGGAATGAGAGGCAAGGGGTAGCGTTTTTTAACAGTGATGTTATTAATGTCCCTGTAATCAACGCATGGCCGTAGGCTGCCATCTTTCTTCTCTACAAAGAATATAGGAGCTCCTGCTGGGGAAGTAGATGGTCGAATAAAACCTTTGGCAAGATTTTCTTGTATGTATTCACGAAGAGCTTTCAATTCAGGCTCAGAAAGGGAATATATACGGCCAAATGGGATAGCAGCCCCAGGCAACAGCTCTATTGGGCAATCATAAGGCCTGTGTGGTGGAAGCTGATCAGCATTCTTCTTATCACAGACATCTGCAAAATCCCGATATTGTAGAGGAAGCTTAGTCAAGTTTGTAGCAACCATTTCATTAATTTTTGTGGCAACAGGTGTTACCTTAGTGGGTTGACAATTCATTAAGCAGTGTTCTGAAGGAAAGGACAAAGTTCTGATCTTCCAATCAATCTGTGGGTTATGCAGAGCAAGCCAAGGTACCCCCAAAATCACTGGAAACTGTGTTGAGGAAATTAGGTGGAAAGATATAGTCTCATGGTAATTCACTTCCACAGTCAACTTTAAGGGCACAGTCTCATGTGTAACCGGGCCCGACGTAAGTGGAGAACCAACCGTCCACTGTCTCCATTAACACAGGTGAAGTATTAGGGATAGACTGAATTCCATTTCCTGCTGCAAATTTAATGTCCATAAAGTTTCCACCTGCTCCAGAATCTATCATAGCTGTAGTTGAAATTTTATGATCACCACATTGCAACGTGATAGGCACCACAAAATGAGGATGTTGAGTCAACATACCCTCTTCACCATGAGCCAGGGAAAACAAGGGTTGTGTGACAGAATCCAGTTGATCTGCAATCTGGGATTGGTGCTGAATCTGTGCGCCCTCAGCAGCCATAGCTATTGTTCTTTTGGATTTGCTAGGGCAATTGATGGCATAGTGCCCTGCACTACCACAATACAGGCATAAATTGTGAGTGCGTCGCCACTGTTTTTCTTCATTGGATAATGGCCCTATTATTAGATTTACCTGCATAGCCTCAGGCTCAGAGTCTGAAGGTGTTTGTGGGGTTGGAGTAGAAATTCTTGAATAGGAAATAGGAGTAGCACTTGGTCTAAAAGAGC